>JAFBJU010000431.1:1263135-1315387 GCA_016785305.1 Colistium nudipinnis
TTTTTTATCTTTTAACTTTTTTTTTTTTACAACAAGGAAAAAAACTGATTATTTACTGTTGTGACACCATTTCTGTATAATAACACCGTGTCTAACATCAATTTTAAATACGTGTAAAGCTACGGGGAATATGAGGCCTGCCATCACGGGTCATTCTGGCCCTATAATTTACCATTATTTTTACATTACCTCTAAATGATACAAGCTGATACTGTCGTTAATTGCACTTGGTTAAAATATAGCCTACACCAGAATGCCCCCGTGGGACTTCAAGATAAGTTGCTTTTTTGAACGTCCCCATTATAGAAATAGGATTAGGGCAGCAAATATGGGCGTGATATATCGCCATGTTTCCTTGCTCTTTACTAAAGTGAGGGTTGCAACCCATACAACAAAAGGCACCGAGATAGATGGAGGTGTGAAAAGGAAAAGACAGAGGCCAGAAAAACACTGCCCACAATAACACGATTAGTTTTGTATCCAATGTGCAAGCATGAAAAAAGAATTCATCATAATGCAGAAAGACTGTCTGTCACCTTCGCCGAATGGTTTTTGACAAGAAAATAAATCTTTGGGTTGTTTAATATATTTTATATTTTCTTTATTTCGGTGCTAATAGAAAAACCAAATTAAATGTCCACCAGCGAGATAGAAATGCAAAGATCGATGATCCTGCCCCTACTGTCCAATCACCCCTATTTAATTGACTGTATTTTCAGGGTAATTGAACTGCTTGTTGTAAATTGAGGATTTTATAGAAACGACATGAAAACTGCATTTACTGACATTCATCGCATCTTTGACATTGATTATCTGATCAGCGCTGTGTCACGCTAACCTCCAATTCTTCATTACACACTGTTTATGAGCTGTTACAGAACAACTTGCTTGTTCCAGAGTGATTGATTGCCTTATTAACGCGTGTTCTTGTAAGTGTGACCGGACTGATTACGATGCATATGTTTAGAATAATGTTTCATTTAGCTGACTGCGAGTAATGCAGGGTGACAGCTGCTGC
The DNA here is from genome assembly GCA_016785305.1 of Colistium nudipinnis. Lineage (NCBI taxonomy): Eukaryota > Metazoa > Chordata > Actinopteri > Pleuronectiformes > Rhombosoleidae > Colistium > Colistium nudipinnis. The sequence goes on from JAFBJU010000431.1 coordinate 1,264,154, forward strand.
GGGAGGACAAAAAAACCTAAACTACAGGGAGCAAGCGGGGCCAAAATGCATTTAAGGTGGAACTAGAAGGTAGCACGCGCGCGCGCACACACAAGCACGCACGCACGCACGCACACACACACAGCACAACGGTCAAATGCAGTCACTCAACGGCAGATGAGGGACTGGCAGCCCAGCCAGCCAACAACACAACTACAAAACAAAGCGGTGTTGTAACTAAAATCACTGCAAATAGCTATATTATTACTGTGAATTGTTTTGAGGCGTGACCTCTATGGCACAATTAAGATTTACTCTCCAAAATACCTCAGTGTTTACCAGCTGTTACACAACCGCCACATAGACTCAATGCGACTCAACGCCGCCGTAATATAGCAGCATTCCCGCCCACCAAAGTCCATTTCAGGTTATGGGATTTAGCCAAAAATATTTCTCAAAATTGTTGTTGAGAGAACAAGCAACATCAAGTGCAGCCTGGGGAGATTTATGCCACCATTATGCTTCTAAAGTAGTCTCTGCTCGGTTTGTCTCAAATCATTGCCTCCGTTCAAATGTTACTTTCATATATTACATGACATTAATTCAACTATAGCTCATTAAGACAGAATGAAATGGTTAAATTAACTTATCAACTCATAATGATGATGAATGAGGTATTAATTCAGATACAAGCTGGGCAATTTGCAATTTTGCGCGTTTTGATGGTTCTCAAATAACATTTAATATAACGGGTCATCCCCTCAATCAATTACATGAGCATATGAGGCGGTGGCATGGAAAATCCTTTTTTCATGCATATGTATTGAAACGTGTTCTCAATTATCGTTGGAAATTGCTTTTATTGGCTTAAAGACTCATTCTTCCAGTGGCCCTTAGCAGTGGATATGGTTAAGGTGGCACTATAAATTGTTTATTCCTCCGTCTAGTTTTTGAAACACAGCACACACCCAAACATACAGTATATGCTGAATTTCTGTATCATATTTGTTTCCCAATATAAATTCTGAATTTTAGAAGTTTCTTATATCCGAAATAAACACTGCAGATTTTTTATATCCCATTACTGAGTCTTTCTGGTTAGACAATAAATACCTTGATTTTTTGTCTGATGACATAAAGAATGGCATATCCTTAAATTGATTGATAAAAGATTATATATTTATGATATATTTGAAACGCTTTGAAACATTGCCCACATTGCCCCCAACACAAACAGATGTGGGGAATTTAGGTTATAAACCTGACTTCAAATGATATAATTCAGTATAAACTGAACCATTATTGGAAAGAGGTGTATGACATGCAAAGGTCCCCAGACACACGCAAACCAGGAGAATATATGGTATGCATCATAATCACTACCAGATGTCCCACGAGTTTTATATACCTTGGAATTATGCTACATAATAAACTTGGCTTTGTCCAACGCACCACAGATATTCACAAACGAAGCACGTTATTTCATTTGCCGGATTAACGCCTTCTTGGAAGCTTAGAGATGTTGTTGCTGCTGCTCTAAAAACGCTTCATTTAGTCCATGTTACAACCATTTCCTTATCATGTACCATATCTTTATCTCTCCGCTATCCATCTAACATGCCCTCACCAAGTATTTAAAAAAGAAAAAACACCTGCAATAAGCATTATGAAAACAATTGCAGTCGATCCGATGGCAGCATTGCAATGGAAACATCAGAATAGTTGGAAAACAGGATTTTAGGTCAAGGCCATGGCATGATTGTTGGTGCTGGATCCGGTCCAAGTATTTCTGTAACTGCAATATGCTCTCCCGCCAGTTTCATGACAAGGACAGTAAGTTCAGTTAACTTCAGTAGCTTCAACCCCAATTCAACAGAAAACCTTTCAGATGTTGTAGCACAGCATGATCAAATCTGCAGAAATGATGTGACGAACTTGTCAACACGGTGTCAACATGGGGCAGAATCCAGCAGAAAAGTTATCAACATGTTACAGAATCAATGCTTTGGTTAAATCATGTCAGAAAAATACCCCAATTATGAGCGTATCCACAAAAAAGCTACGTTGATGACACCAGCGAGTTCATTTCCAACCTAGCATCATTTAGTGACTTTGTCATTGGCCATGTCCATTTGATTAAATCTCATATGACAGAAGTTTGCACACGAATATGCAAATATATGGTCGGTATATGGTATACCACACAAGACAACATGAGCATTCCAATGCCAGGAAAAAGAAAAAAGGCTCCAGTACTGAACCAAGCTTGTCAGACACTGGACTAAGAAACCTTTGTTGACCAGTTATGACTCTACTTGAAATAAAGAGGTAACACCTTTTTGGGGTACTCACATTTAGCTGCCATTTCAGACTAGGTCCCTCCCCCATCTGCCAAAGTGATGGACAAGTCCTCTTGTCCTCATAAGGAGAAGGGGGTCAGCTGAAGGCAAAATCAGTCCAGCCAATAGAACAAATATTTTCCCCTCCGTCTGTGCAGACGAAAGCATGGATTCCTGAAAACAAAACACAAAAAAAGTTGTTTCAAAGGACCAACAATGTAACCTTAGGCAGTGGCAGCTTTGGTTTAATTTTAGTTTTAGCTTTGGTTGAAGGCTATGGCTACTGCTAATGATATAGAATATATGAACTAGCTGTTCACAATATCCAAGATATTGACACTGAGCAGAAGGAATAGGCCAGCCATAAAAAAAAAAACATACATCCCCCACAAGACCGACATGTACTTTATATATACATCCATTAGACAAAGATGTGAAACAGTTTTCATTACCACCACAGTCTCAGAAATGGTAGTAGTTGGTAGTTTCAGTAACAGCCACAGAGAATAGAGCAGTAGCCAGAGCCTCAATAATAACCATAAAAGCACAAAAATTGCAGAAACGAAAACTATTACAATAATATTTCCACGCAGTCCGATGGAGTGTAAAGAGCTAGACTACACTACAGGTTAGCATGAGTTTCAGTGACATTTTTTTGGAGGTATCTACCATGATGTGGTAGTAGCTCATAGATTAGCTAATCAATTCTAAATTATATTGTCTGTATTCATGGAATTCACATTTACCATCAGCTTAACATACCAAGTGAACGGTTACAAATCTGATTCATGGCCGACCCACAGCCGCAAACCACCACAGTGTGCGATGCTATGGTCATAGAAAGTGGCTATAGCTATGGTTTGGGCTTTGGCCTTATACGGCAATAAAACCTTTTTCAAATAAATATTCAACGTCATATATAACATATAGGAAGAAAAAAGCATGACATTTTTTACATTACTTTGTTCAGAGGGTATCTATAAATAAGATTTCAAATGCTGACTTAGTGTTTAAACATTGCTGGGGGGGGGGTGGTTCTTTTTTTGCTCACCTGAAGCATTTGGCCAGAGTGACATCATGGAAGAGCGGTGACATGAATGCCTACAGTTCTTCTAATAAGAATCATGGATTTTATTATTAGCTTCTGTTCACTCCACCACCAACAGCACCACAGCGCAACAACACCAGCCACCTCTCTACAACCACTCCTTATAAAACCCCTGGTTACCTAATTAGGACCAAACCACCAGGGGGAACTTCTGAGTGAATATGCAAAAAAAACACATCTAATTTACACAAATATATTCAAAGTTTGTGCAATACTGTTGAGACAAGGTAATGAAATTACAGTGACAAACATCTATGTAACCGCTGGCATCATAATATCACAATTTTTTGTCTAAATCAGACTTATGCTCTCCCCTTCTTTTCAAACATGGTATGACCAGGAAGTATAAAGGGACTTTGACTGCAGGGAAAACTCTCTTATTTAATCTGTGGAAGACCAGTAAGTAACAAGGCGAGAGAATGTGTTGCTGTTGTGAGGTTTGCTAATGTTTGTAGGCCCAACTCCTCCTGTAATATTCATGTTTGGCGTAGTGCTGACATACATGACTGCAAGGAAGTATTTTGTGGCCTTTGCGTCAAAAGAAAATGGAACCTGTCTCCATCTTGGTTTATTTTAATCTTGCCAGGATTTCCTGTTGCATGCGTGTCGCTGAGACCAAGTACACAGTGATGTAAGCTACTTTGGCACCGACCTGTTCTGCTTTCCTTAACAAATACACACTGGGGGGTAAGGGTATGAGATGCCGTAAAGTTTGTATAGTATTTTATGGAACTATATAAGGTTTTACAGTATTGTATATACAAATGGATTGGTTAGTTATTGTAATTGTAAACCGGTATTGTTTGTGCTTTTCGTCGTAAGGTGACGCATATAAAAATAACAATATAACATTTCGATGTGTTTGCTTTGAAATCCGATTTGAAATCTCGTTGCATAAATTCCCCCATACACTCTCCACATGCATGCTTTATCAAATGCTAAAATGACAAAATGATGTAGATGGTTGATATGTTTGTTGTGACTTCTAATAAAAATATGTCAAGCAAATGAAATGTTTCAGTCCTGCGTAAACTTTTGCAAGTCCCATCAAGACTCCCAACACCACTTGGCTTTTATTTCAGATATGTTATGGAGATTGTTTACAAGCAGCATTATCTCAGCTCTCTCAAAAGCACCGGGATGGAAAAGTTTAACAGTTTTATATAAAATCCTATTTGTAGTTCAGTTAAAAGCGCACACAACCCCTGAGCCCTGCAAATGAATGAGGCTTCAGCAGAAAGCAGAGCATGGCCCCCCATTTTTTCAGCATTTCTGTTCTATTCTTTGAAGCAGGTTTGCTTGGTTCAGGGGTGCTGTGTCTTACACCTGTTCCTCCAAACCCCCAGTGCCTCTGTACCAACAGTGCTTTCGATAGAAAAAGTCAGGACCCTAACTGGCATTAAAGCAAATATTCTCACTAAAGTGACTGGAAAAAGTTATTAGGTTAGTCCATGGGTTTTCCACAAACAACAGGCCTTTTGTGATCTAATGTTGAGTTTGGGAGCACTCACGCTTTTATACTCCCATGCCCCACAGAGATATCATGAAGTTACAGTTTTAGTTGTAATTACATTTTTTGACGTGCAATGTAAAACATCGACCTGGAATATTTTACGACTGGTGTTTCAGAAGATGTGCTTGATTAATTGTTGGATTTGGTGGGAGACTGCACAACCTAAACAAATAAACAAAAATAATACTGGCTTTCAATTCGTACTAACGTTTTCCTTTGTGTAACCTCACACTACCTGCATCTAATGTCACTAATATATAGTATCTCATATACTCTATGTTGCCTTGCATGATGGTTGGTTTATCTGATTCGACCGCATAATATCAGACTTGCCCAACTGATCCTACGGCACTCGTTCACAAATAGTCCCGCGGTCACTCTTGGAGTAAATCTGACTAAAAGTAATTTACACATTTTACTGCTGCCACTACTACCGCTATCAGCAGTACTAGTTAAACTGTAACCCTACTAACTAGCACTAATATCAAACTAATGTCACAACCAAAGCTAATACAAGTAGTCGTACTGATACACACGGCCGGGATTGGACGGGTTTTGAATGATGTTATGTTACAAATCACGGAATATATAAATAGTGTGTGCATTGTGACCCTTTTACTTTTCTGCAGAGGTGAAACCAAGAACTTCCTGTGGGACACTGGTCTCTCAGAGGCCCACAGGCGGTGAGTGAGCTCAAAGCCTTGCTGTTCCTGCCGAGGACACGCCCCCATCTTGTCTCACACGCCCTCGCGCACAGGCAGGACGAGGACCGCCGTCCTGCAACAGGCACTTCAAATCTGGACACGACAACTTTACAGGTACTCTCCTTTCTTTTTTTTTGTTTTTTTTACCTTCTTCCTTCACTTTCCAGCCTGGCTATTCGAACTCGCCTGCTTTTACAAGACCTGGACGTCGCGCATTTCCAGCTGAAGTTTTTTTTTTTGCAGAGGCTGCTCTATGTGATGAAGTGTTGCAGTTAGCCTGGCTAGCTAGCCGTTAGCTACGCGGGCTAGCTTTGTTTTGCGGCGGTGCCAACTCTCCCGATTTATTGTCTGGGTGCCTAAAGTGGGTCAAGAAGTGATTTGGCGGGTGTTAGCTACAACTGCTGACATGATAGAGCGCCCCTGTGGGGTAACGTGACTGTTCATTTGTCGCTGAATACGCTAACCGAAGTCAGAACTTGACAAGTTTGCTAACTTGAGTTAGGAAAGAGTTTTGCCACTTCACTGAGGACAACAGTAATACAAGTCTAACTTAATGTTAGTGTATGCGTGGTGGAGGTTTCCGCTTGAATGTTGCTGTCAGTGTAACTCCTCTCTTCACGGGTACACGTAGCTGCAGATCATACGGGCTATTTGCAGTCCTGCACTTTACCGAAGGTATTGCATGGTTTAGCGCTAAGGTCATCGGAGGGGCTGGGATTTGTGTCGCTGTGGAATTGTGAAAGATGACTAAACGTCTCTCTTAAGTCTTTATACAAAACCGAACACTTTTCATGGCAATGTTGTATCTCTGTGTGTCAGTATTGGCCACGTGCACTCAACACACTGGTGACTGTGTATTGAACCCCCAAACGCTGTTGTCAACAGGTGGAGAGGTAATCTGAGAGAAAATCAGAGTGCCGCTAACAGGAAATCCAGCAACATGGGGGCTGTTGTCTCACGGTGGAGGGTTCGTATGTTTTTTTTCAAATGATTGTGTACTATTATTATGATGATGATGATGATTATTATATAGATGCAAAATGCTTGGTATATGAAAGTATGAGTTTATGTATAATCACTTCATGTTATAGTGCAAAAGCCTTCAGTTTGGAAGCATGCCTAGAAAACAAAAGTTTACCACAAACAATCTACATACATGATCACAAATCAAATGTTTATGTGTGTTTCCCCCCTGGCATCACTATGCCTTTGCTATAGTGGTATTCATATATTAATATCGATCCACAACACAAGAACACGCATAACCCACTGACAAAAATGTGCATTGGTAACATGAAAGATGAAGTTACAGATTCCTTCAAGACGTTGCTTTCACAAAAAATCATGTTTTTTTTTGTCTTGCAGGCTAAACCATCCACTGTAGAGCTTCTGGAAGGAATCGATAAGGTATGAAAGATGTAAAAAAAAAAAAAAGTTTCCTTGTAGACAAAGTCAAATTTATAAAAAGTGCAATTTTCAAATAGCTAAAAAACATTTTATTTTCATGGTGTCGTTTAATATATGGTTGTTTTTCTTATTTATATTTGCATGGCTTGTAAGATGAAAGGCTATAAAATGGCTAAGGCATGAAGCTCAACAAATCCATCTACTAAATATTTTACTGCCTTACTGGTACATCAGGCATTGTGTACAATAAAGCAAGCCAGTGAGTGCGTCATTAGAGGGATAGATGGACTAAAGCCCATGTGAATAAGAAATATTTTCACAAACATGACTAAAAAACAATTGGTGTGCAGTGAAAGGTGTTTCTTCAAGAACAATTCCTTGAACCAAATTACATACCTTTATATTGTCATTTAGAAAAACAAGTATGTGCATTTTTTATTTTACATTTGTACAAATAACAGCACAACTGTTATCCAATGGGGAAATGTATCCGACAAGAAGTTCAACAGTAGATTCTCACATTAGTCTTTTATGCAATGTTTATATTTAATCAACTGGTGCGCCTTACAACAAATCCCTTGTGTTTACCAGAGACACTTGCAGTCAGTCAATAAATGCAACCAAATGAAGCCTTATCAGTAACACTGACCAAAGGCATCTGTCAGTGTAATGATGCTCAATGATGTTTTTAAAGAACACTTCATCCAGAACAACTCACTCCACCAGTGTTCCTTTAATTAGTCATGTTTATTTGTAAAATACTGCATATGGTACCATATGGAATAATATAAATGATATGTTTAAAAAAAAAAAAAAAAAAAAATTGACAAAAAGTGTGTGTTAAGTTAGACGTTATCATACAGTTGGGTCATCGGTGCTCAGTAACCGTGTTAGACTGTTCGGTATCAAAGCCATGCCGTGGACGATGGGTTGTGTTAGCATGTCAACGTCTTTGACCCATGAGCAAACAGATGCAGCAATGAGTGCCAAATCCTCATTTGCTGAATGATCAGGCTTTACTGTTGGTCTGCGAGTGTTTGGCTATTTTGAGCCACCTGTCCTTGGAAGAAGAGACACTTGTACGCACTGAAGAGTTCAGGTCAGGCGGTGCCGAAGTTGTGAAGAGACGGGCGCTGGGTGTGTTGGTTTTAGAAAATAACATCTCAAATGACAGACTGTTTAACATGTACTCGTTTTACATATGCATGGTCTACGCCACACGGGCACAAACATATGCACGATTAGCCACAATGCTGAATAGGAGGATTAGTTTATCCAGAGCTTAGAGTGACAGACACACATGTTACAGTCGGACCACAGTGTTGAAGAGTGGGTCCTATTCTGTCCGACAGCTATTTTTGGATGGGGTAACCAGCAAGTGGTGTGACATTTTCTTTCCAAAAAGAAAAAAAAAATCTAATGATGAGCGAGTCACTTGCGAAATGATAATGAGGGGAACAAATAAATCGTTTCAAACCAAAATCTGATCACGATTTGACCAAAACAACTGCTTTGTATACTATAGGATGATACTGTTCCCTCTTTTCAAATTTCCTATCCTGCCAAAGAAGTCGGTGTTGGTGATTTTGAGTTCACAATTGAAATTTCCATCTATTTCTATCGGTAAGGTATAGCAATCAATCCTGACTGTTGCAAATGGTGGCATCAACTAAGTTGTAAAAACACCGACTTGGTATTATAAAACACTAAGCACCGTTTGCACATAACAAAATTAAGGGGCTGAAAAAGTACGTTTCAAACTTTCTTGCCTCACAACATTCCAAAGCCATAACAAATAGCTGCTTTTTCCTCTAGAGATCTGTGCTAAATTTTAATTAGATTCTATTAAAAATATTAAGGCTTATCGGAGAAGCCTCCTGTGAAAACTGCACGTTATTGATCCGGACCTGAAAGTAGGAACACAAACATGCCACTGTAAAGAGTTGCTCGGACTTACCTGCAGGTCTACCGAGAGGTTGCCCCTCGTTGCATCACGCGCCTATTAAGATATAAATTGGAAAATGACTATGTGCAAGTCTGACTGTATAGTTGTGATGTCAAACATTATGTGTTTTGCCCAAAGTTAACACGATGTGTAATTTGTCCACAGGATTTACAGACTCTTGAAGAATACAGTGAAAAGTATCAAAGGCAGTTGAAGATATGGATCGGGCGACTGCTTCTGTACTCGTCTCTTCTCTACTTGATGACATGTATAATTGTGTATTTCTGGTACCTGCCTGAACAGTTAATGGGGAGGCTGGTATTGTCTCTCCCCTTCCTGATATTTCCCTTATTGTAAGTATAAAAGATAATAATCATTATATTTTCACTATTTAAGCGAGTAAGGTTAAAAAAAACCCCCCACAAATAATGATTTTCATTTCCTTTTTAGAGTGTGGTTACTTCGAAAAATGCTTATCATAATTTTTTCACGAAGAACTGAAAAAAATAGTAAGGTCCTTTTTTTCTTTCTTTTCGCTATTGATACATTCATGTCGACATAATGTTTTTGTGATGTCCTCCCTGGTATTACATCTTCTAAAACAAAAAAAAAAAAAAAAACTTTCCAGATGTCAAATTAGAGGATCTCAAAGCACAAAAAAGGAAAATAGTAAGTGACCTTCTTTTATTTTTCCAGTTTCACCTTTATCAACAGTGCACATCACGTCTTCACATATTGCAATAGAATATTGATTATGCACATGTAACACAGAATGTCTCCATTTCACGGAGACATTTCTTAATTTTCATGCTGCAAAGGTGCAATGTTCAACAGCGACTTTCAAACGTCGGCTTTACACGATTCGTGTACACACATTTCAGTGGCTCCATTAGGAGAGGAAACGGCTCATTTTAATAGCAGCACCACCTTTAATGTGTTTTTTTTAACAGTCTCATGAAATGGATTCTACCATTTTTAGCTACCTGTTCTCACATTAACTGGTGTTAAATTTGCACCTCATTTAACAAAGATAACAAAACTTTAATATTAGGCTTACGAGTCCACGTGTAGACAAACAACATACTCTTTCCAAACGCAGTGATCAGTTAAAAAAAAAAATATATATATATATAGAAATAAACTGTCCGTCACCCTTTTATTTACAGTATTGTCCACAACGACGTAACACTAAATTTACTGGTCGTAATTAACTGCAAAGTAAGAGCAATAGGCATGCATTTGTTGCTGAGGTATATGCAAGAAACGTTATTCATTTGTAGAACTCATAGTTTTGGTGTCGAGTGAGTTCCAGTCAAGACTTGCAACTCCCAGTTTTGATCTTTGCCGCAATTCGCAGCACGATTCTTGCTTGTTAAATCTTGCTAATCCAGAGAGCATTCCATCAGTACAGTGCCTTAATCCCGTAAAACTCGCCACTAATGTCACTTTAATTAATAGCGTTTAGTGCAGCAAAGAAATAAATCTGAGAAATTGCTTGTCATCCTCCGTCAAGTCTAATAACTTTCAATAATTAGGGCTGATGGATTTTCACACTCTCCATTATCGAAAGTAGTGAATGTAATTATTCTTCATATCACATGTAAACATTTAGAAATCTTCAGGAGCTAATATTAAATGAAGATGCACAGTTTGTTCAAGTTTCTGGTGGCGTTTTATCAGTCATGTGTACTTGTTTAGTGTTATGGTAGGTGATGATTAGATATTAATGTGTGTATTAGATCAGATGATCATTAATTAAATACTGCGGATGTTTCCATTTTTATTTCTTTGCAGCTTGAAGAAGTTATGGAAACCGAGACCTACAAAAATGCCAAAATGATTCTGGAGAGATTTGATCCCGATTCCAAGAAAAAAATGGTGGGCACTTCTTTTTCTTCTAATATTTAATATAAATCCATGTGTACGACATCTTTATTTAAACATGCCCTTGTTATCGGTGTGAAGGAGCTGGAATCTACCCCGATTGGACCTCAGATGACTCCAAAACCAGGACAAGGTATTGGTGCATTCTGAGGAAAAAGGCATTCATTTCCACCTCTGGCATTTCCTTCCAGTTTTAAGCGACGTGCATTGTTGTCTTTGTTAGATCTCCGCCAGCGCAACGTTATTCCAAAGACCCCCGCAGCGGCGGCGACTCCTGCAGGCAGTGCCGCTGCCCGCCCTCCCCTCGCCTCGGGGCCCGCCTATCCTGGACGCGCTTCCCATTCTGCTCCAGGTGGACCCCCAGAGAGGGGCCTGTCGGCCATCGCTGCTCAGCAGAGCTTGATGAGAAGGCCCGTGACCCCTGGAACACCTGTTCCAGGAGTTGGTGAGTTACCTGCACACAGGGGGACCACATCATAATGTGGTCGATTAAGGTGTGATTTACTCTTCCCTGGCTCCCCTCTCCCCAGTTGCTCAGGGCTCTGTGGCGTGTGTTGTCGGGCAATGATGGTATATTTTACACACTAGGTGAAATGGGTAATTGTATGAATGTGTTTTTTTTAAATATCGTATTAAAAAGGTTCGCCCTTTTATTATAAGGGTATAATTGTAACGTAGGATTTAGAAAATATGACAACTTTTGGATACAGCCAGAGTATTTGGCCTTGACCCCGAAACAATGTGTGTTTCAGTTGCTTTTAAAGACTTAAAATGCCAGCCAACCCATACAATACAAAAACTTTCCACGGAACCATAGTTGTGTGTAGACGACATCTGTGGTGTGTAGAGGTGTTGAATATTCAATACAAATTATTTCTGGACTATGAACACTCAATAGAAGATGCAAATAAGTGCAAACAGTAAAGGAAATGTGTTCCTGGAGGAAGCGGCACGCCGTAATTGCCATGTGGAATGCCAACTGTGAGGTATGCACCGAGCAGGATTACATTAAGTGTGATTAATTAGCCAGACCTGCGTTTGTTCTCTGGGCAATGGTGTTGGAATCTCACTAAATGTCTTTTAATGCTTGGTGAAATTGCCTTTGGCATCGGGAACGCCCCACAAACGGTTTACATGACTTGATGTTATCACCTGCTTCTGTCGAAAATTGAAAGTGAAAAGCAATTTGACACAAAGAGTCACCACAGAGTTTCCATATGTTGGCAAATTAATAACCAGCAGGATGCCGAGACTCTGCCAACTCTCACAGAAATGACCAGTCATCTTCCTATGATTGCTCTTGATGTTAGATTATATTAATTACTACGCACCGGCACAGTGGGGATTCTGGACGTGCTTCGCAAGTGAGTTGAGTCTTAAAGAAAAAGAGGCACATTTTGTGCAATTTATCATGGTTTGTGCAGCAAACCGTTCACCTGAGGCCCACTATTTCAAGGAGCTTTTACGCCATGCAGTGTCTGTTTATTGCGGTTATTTTATTCAAGACCGCAGACCGCGTCTAAAAGCCATTATTTGTCATGCATTAACAGGGACGCATCCCCCAGGTCCACCCTTGGCCAGACCTGTGCTCCCAAGAGACAGGGGTGCAATGGACAGAGTCATCGAGTATCTTGTGGGAGACGGCCCTCAGAACAGGTACACAACTTCTGCTGCTTAATTAAAAATACACTGCTATATGATCGGCCTTCATAGTCATGCATTATGCAATCTCTAATGTACATGACTGAAAAGCAAAACTAATGCAACACCTAAATGATTTGATACCATCTCATGGTAGAAACTGTGTCATTGAATTCCTCAGTAAAATAATGGAATCGGTAGATATATATTTTTTTCTACTGAAAACTGTAGTCACTCGATTGTCTTTCCTCCCTCACAGATATGCGCTCATATGTCAGCAGTGTCTGTCCCATAATGGAATGGCAATAAAAGAGGAGTTTGACTACATTGGTAAGACTTTTGAGAAATAATCTACTGAAGATGTGGGGCATTCCATTTTTGTCCAAGGGTTTAGACATGTATGTGTGTATAATGTTTTTTTGCATTAGTAGGCTTAATGTGGACGTAAGTCACAATCCGATTTTTAATTGCAACTTGTAAAGTGGAACACGGGTGGAATACTCCATTGGCAACTAACGTAAACATCGTAATCAAAATAATGAGACTTTTATTATTCAGAATAAATTCAGTGGATGGTTTATTGGTGTCCGAGTAAACGTAGTCGGTGTCGATCTCCATTAAAACACTGTGCACTCTTGCATTTGGCAGTGCAGTATATCATATGGTCTTAAATGCCTCTGCCACGACCGACCCCAGTAAGCAAAATCAGCTAAAGATTGAACGGGAAAAGCAGTCCGACACATCAATCTGAAGAGTTTATGCATCTCGGGCAGTTTTGCCATTGGCTCATATTCATGTATATTTATCTATGTCTGTTTAAGACGTAGTGAGGTGTTTGTAATAGTGACGTGACATAAGCTATATTTATGGTGTTGTACTTCTGTTGTTTCAGCGTTCCGGTGTGCGTATTGCTATTTCCTGAACCCAGCAAGAAAGACCAGGCCCCAGGCCCCGCCTCTCCCACTGGTCAGTGGCGAACTGAAGATGCCAACCGAGGCACCTTTGCCACCAACTGGTGCAGACGTGGGCGACGACCAATCTTGTTTAGGTATGCAGGTTTTGTCCACACTAGGCACATACCTCGGACATGTAATTGTCATATATGATCACATGTCACCAGTATGGGTACTGCGTAATATTGCGATCTTGCACATACTGTCATTTCCATTATCTGTTTTTCCTCCGTTCTTTTTTCAAAAACCAAATGCCACTTGTTTAAAAAAAAAAAAAAAAAGCATGCACGTCTAAACTGAAATATTGTCTCTTGTTATCAGAGAAATCCAAGATGGCCGATGCACCTGCCAAAGCCGACACCCAAGAGCCAGGCACGCCATCAACTCCGGAGTCCAATTCCACGTCAGACGGTCAGAGCACCCCGGAGCCACAAGACCCGCCCTCTGAGAAATCTGACGGAGAGCACGATTTGTCCGCCATGGAAGTGGAATAAAAGGGTGGAGAATTAAATTTCAATACAAGTAAGGCTGGGATTTTGGGTTAACTTTTAAGAGAATGCCGTAAGTCGGGATAACATGGTTAAAAGCTATTTTTCCACTTACAGAACACGCCGTCCTTTGCTTCGAGAGTTGTTTCAATAGTTGTAGCAATTGCAATGAGTTAAAGTATGAAATCACAGCACAAGCATTTGGTAGCTACTGTCGAACCACCCGACTTTCTTGATAATGATCTCTGATAAATGACACGTCCAGCCCATTTTGTTAACGTCTCATTGAAAGCAATAATAATGATGCGAAATTAAGTAGTGTTATTGTTGTAAAAGAAAGGTGTTTTCACTTTCCATATTTTATTTGTTTTTGACTGAATTCTCTAACATTTTGCTGTCTGGATTTACAGGAAGCAGCTGAAACAAAGCAAATATTTTGTGGGGGAAAATGCATTTTTATTTATGGGAAGCTATTTATAAATATTTTTCTACAATACAGTGCCTCTCATGTTGGCTGGGGCAGAAGGTAGCACAGCGGCACGAACAAACTGTTTACATAATCCATGGTTCTATAATAGGAATGCACATACTATATGTATTTATTGCTGAAAGGAAGAGATTTATGTCGGCACCGTGCAGCCTGCTTTAAGTAAGTGCCTTGTATATTTTAAGTCTCTGCCTCGGAGTGTTGGTGACACGACCTAGTTACATTTAGACAATAAAGCCATTTAACTGTTTCCCGTCTTAAGTGACAGTATCTGCTGGATGTCCGAATTCCTGTTATGTATAAATAATATTAAATAAACATTTGAGAACATCTGTGTAGACGTGTGCTCCGGATCTCAACACGTTCCACCAAATTGACGAACACACAATTGGCGATTGTCTTCCGTGACTTTTCATTAACATGAAAATATAAAAAGATGAATATTTAAGCAGCCATGCCCGAAGCAGCTCCCATATATATATATATATATATATATATATATATTTTTTTTCCTGTTACCTGTATTGCGTTTATTTTAAATCGGCCTCCCCTCTGTCCGGTTTCTCATCACGGAGCATGTTTAAACAGTCCATTTTCATTAGTTGGCCAATCTTGGCTTGTGATCATTTTATTTTAGTTCATTGATCATTTCAGACAGTGTGAGATAATGGTGCTGACGCAGAGCCTGACCACTCTTGATTGCTTGACCTTCTTCATTTGCAACAAAAAACGTCATGGTGCGTGCGTGCGTGTGCGCGCGCGCGTGTGGCAGTCGCTCCCTGCCATCGCATAACCCCTTTCTCCCCTGAAGACACACCGTAAACTATTGGTGAGGTCAACGCCCCACATCTTCTATTGCTCTTGATAATGTATGTTTACAGAGACATGACCTCCTGGGCCTTGCAATGCATCAATGTGACACCGACAGTAACGCCTGATTCCACCGCACGCTGTTTGAGGTTGACCTCTGACAAGAGCCGAAACCGGAGGAAAAAATGGGACATCAATAGGACAATGTTTGGAGGCTTTCACAGCATCGGGAGGCTGGTGAGTATACACAGGCTGCACATGTGTGCATCATCATAAGTAATACATCACCAACATATATCTCTATGCTGTGTGCTTTGAAAATGTATGTTTGAGTAATATTTCTGATTCCACAGCGCTGAATTGTTTCTTGACAGTTTGTGCTTTACAGTCGAGAGAAATATTTGTGTGCAGCTCTGTAACAGCATTCAGTTTGTTTTTTGTTTTTTTTTTCCGATACAATGCTTGAATAATTTCAGACAGATGAGAAGATCGCAGAGATTTGTAGTTTGCTGACGAAAAAGCCTCCGTTGTGATCTTGGATGGAGTTGGAACAGATTTGCCTTTGAAAGTCCCACACTTACTTTGGCGCGCCGCTGATGTTGTGCGGCGATTATCTGGTTAGAAGGCTTATTTACCCACAGTCAATATTTAGGATGGCCCTTCAACTCTGTGCCCGGGCATGTTTATACTGGAGCCATCCCAGTTGGCACCTAATTGACAGTCATCCAAACCCATCGCTGCATAAGCAATCCAGAGAAATGCTCTTTACATGATGTGAAAGCGTAACACCTCATTTCTTTTGTGTCCCTGTTGTCCAGACTCTCGGGGGGGAGGGGGGGAGGGGGGGGAAACACTAATTGATTTTCAAGGATAACAGATGACATTCCAAAGCCCCCGTGCCGAGGTAATTTTCAGCAAGCGATGAGAATGTACGGCGGGGCTGTCCCAAGGTTCATAGTTCTTTTCATCCTCATCTCTCACATGTGCATCGGAGGCCACTTGACTCAAATTTATACTGATCTTTTATTTATACCCGGCAAAAAATGGCAGATAAGAAACATAAGTGTTCTTGATATTGTGTTTTGTCATATCTCGCAGCCAAAGATTGAAATCCTGCGAAACAATTTTCTGAAGAAATGAAAGAGCGTGCCCTCCTGAACCCTGGAGGAAAATAACCCCGCGGTGCGAGGCAGAATATGAAACCGAGGCACGGAATAAGTAAAATAGACAAGTGCACCAGGCTTGTCACTTTTCCATTTGCTGCCCCCGAGTGTGAGCACTTCAAAATTCTCCTCATCTCTGCGAAGACCTTCATCGTTATGCTCTATCTACTGTACTGAATACGAAAAAAAAAAAAGAGGAAAAAAAGTAGCCTATCAGACAAAACCTGAGGTAATAAAGAAGGGGGCTTCTAAAAAAAGATTTACCGTATTTCTGTCAATCACGACGGCTCGATGCAACAGGAAGAGCAACGGAGTCATAAAGCATTCGGCGTAAGCCATTGCGCATCGGAGGCGATGTGGAAAACGCTGAGATGAGTGTCACGGAAGCAGTTAACGCGCTTGCGATATTAGACATCCCCACTGGTTCTTGACAACAGCATCATTACACAGTAATAAGAGCACAATCTTCTTCGGAGAAGCATTAAAATCAAATTAGATGATACAAGAGCCGGGGGGCTTGATGAGCTGCGAAGGTGGTTGGATGCTTCCCGAGCAGTGCATCTCGGGCCATTACTGTAAAAAAAAAAAACTCTTCAGCTGTTTGGACTCCCAATTGCCACCCGACCAAAGTCGAGCGGCGTCGTCGCACAAAAGGTCATCGCCTCCCCGAGAAATTAGTTTTTAAAACTCCAGCCATCTGAAACCTACGCACCCAGATGGATGGGTCCCCCCCCTCCCCCCCCTCCCCCATCGCCACAATCAAATCACAAATGAATGCGGCTGAATGCGCGGTGCCCGGCAGTAAAGCACGGCGCCGTGGTTTCTAGCACGGTGACATTCAGGGATCAGGGAGCATTGTCATTCTCGGTCCTTTCCTGAACTCATTACAACGCAAGTGTGGCGACATCCGTTTGAGCGCAATGGCAGCTTTTGACAATCAGCACGGCAAACAAAGCCGCTGCTGGACGTTGATTAGAAACGCCAAGGTGCGAGAGCATGTGCTTTTTTTTTCGGGGGGAAAAAAAAAAACATATGCAGGAAAAAGTCTTTCATCACAATATATGTATATATATAAAAAAAACTAAAAAAAAAACGGCCTCTTTTAAATCTTTTAATACTGGATTAAACCCTAACACGCTGACATGATTTAGTCTGGCTGTTTGTGCATTTAATGTTCCTGTGCATACATCATTTGGGCGCGCTTGACAATTGATATATTGATTAATTTCATATAGTGTTAGGAAGGAACAGGCCCCGGGAATCAATAACATAAAAAAAAACAAAAAAAACAAGACCTGTTATAGGCAGCATAATAATTCAATTACAGGCCAAGCTCGGAGCAGGCGGAGGTGACACCGTGTCTCTGTTTGTTTTCTTACCGTCTTCGTGGAGCGTTACATATATCTGAGGCGGGGACGACGGAGGGGGAAAAAAAAAACAACCACCGAAAAACAGAACAGAAGAATAGAGTAGAATAGACGAGAAGAAATAAAAGGCCATGACAGCACGCCCCTGCCACTACCTCATGTGGAAATCATACAAAGCATCCTGCAGGCAGCGGGTTCATTTTATAGCTTCATCTATTACCACACTGTCATTGTTAATTGTGTTCTTTTTACCTCGGCAGGATTCTCCAAATTGGTCCTATCGAATGTGACAGGAGGAAGAGCATTAAGCATCTGACAAGATGATATCTAAGTTCAATTTCCCACTCCCTCACCTGATTTATACCTGCAGCAGATCATTTTCCTTTCTGTCATAAAGACCTCTATAAATCAGCGGTGCTTATGGAAGCACTGCAGAACAGGGACGCCGGATTTGTATCCCCTGTGTTTGCTATTAGGAAGCCATTACAGCCACATTTTCCTCCTTCAAACAAAAATGATCAAATCTAATACTGGCAAGATTAGAGA
The DNA here is from genome assembly GCA_016785305.1 of Colistium nudipinnis. Lineage (NCBI taxonomy): Eukaryota > Metazoa > Chordata > Actinopteri > Pleuronectiformes > Rhombosoleidae > Colistium > Colistium nudipinnis. The sequence goes on from JAFBJU010000431.1 coordinate 1,282,488, forward strand.
GATAAAGAGAGAAAGCGCCGGCGGAGCCGCTCAACGCGGTCCCCGATCTAAACAATATGCTCTAAACCCAATAAAAAAAAAAAAAGAAGAGGGCTTTTTCGCTGGTGACACCATTATCCATCTGTTTGGACAAAATTGCTGTATCATGGTATAAATCTGCGATACAAGTGACATATCCGCTAAAATAAAAGGGAACATTAACTGCTCTATCTTCTAGAGGCCATGGGACTAGCTGGCTATAAGCTCAGTCAAGTGTGATGGCAGTTATACTGTGTTTTACTAGACTGCAGACAATTATACTTTGCTCCTCTCCCCTAAGAAGACAAACTGCCACGGCTTCAGCTGGAATGATTTCAAATAGATTTTCCAAAATGTCTGTTGCCAGATTGCTTCCATACATTATTTCACTTAAATGGAGGGAAAAAAAGACGGCGCAAATCCACAAATCAATCACAACAGCCCACTTTGCCAGATGGAAAGACGGCAGCTTTCAGTTTGTGCGCGCGCGAGCGTGTGTGTGTGTGTGCGCGTGTGTGTGTGTGTGTTGAAGACCTGCAGGGAAGGACAGTTATAGGATGTGCACAGTCCTGTCCCAGCTATGTGTCTCACTCATCTTGAAGATGACGTATACTATCTACTTCCAGTGGTGACCTGGCGGTGCTGTAAAAGAGGAATAATGGAGAATGAACTGACCCAGTGACGTTGGACTAGTTCAACAACTCGTTCATTCAGCTAATGGATCCATTAAGAGAGGACTAAAATACACGTTACACAAAGCGCAGAAAACAGTCTAGTAGATAATTCATAATGCAAGTGTTGCAATCTGATAACATTTGGTATAGAATATGTACACGAATATGTATAGATTATATGAGATGAGACCAAATGACATATTACCCGAGCAATGCATTTAAATAGTGAGTTGACACAGACAGCCTGTACTTGGTATATAGTAGTAGTAGTATAGTCCATCATTCCCAATTGTTAAGAAAGACTGAAAGAAATAGTCAATTTTATTTTAATTTTTTAAATTTTTCACAGTTGTAGCTTATCTATATGAGCAGCTGCTGTATTTATTTTTATATAACCATCATTTATATATATATATATATATATTTAGTCTGAAGCTTGGACTGTTGGTCAGACAAAAAGCATTGTTAAAGTGTAACCATGCTCTCTTGGTATATGTGAAATCATATTTCACTGCTTTTAGAGCTTTCCCAATCCAAGAAATCAAGTGTTTATATCAAGAGAATAAATCATAATTTAAGCGAATATTAGTTAGCCTAAATTGAAAAAATTGAAAATTAACTACAACAATAATTATGTAATGATAGGTTTTCTTACCTTTGATATTTGCCTGTTAATACCTGTACTTTTACTGAACTTACAAATGAAGGTTTTACTTTTTACTTGCAAAACAACTTTCGTGCTTAAACATGCAGTACTTCCTGTGCATTTACTACTGCAGAACAGCAACATCCTCATAGATACGAACGAAGCAACCTGATCAGCCAATAGGAATCCCGGAATCCCAGTTCGGTCTCGTCCAATCAGTTCCACTCAAATGTGAACTCTTACATATTTGCCGTCAGTGCCAGTGGAGCTTGGTAAAGTTAGCTAACAGCTGTTTAATCGATGTCAAACCATGAACGTGTCCACTACTAGTAACTTTACTTTCTAAAGTGACGAATAAGTGGAGCAGGTGAGAAAAGAATGGCATTCATGTGTTTTAAATTAGCTAGCTAAGAAGTCTTTGCTAATGCTAATTTTCTGGACAGGAATGATGCTGCGGGTTTTCTCCTGGAGATAACTTGAATGGTACGTGGGAAGTGAATTATGATGCACTATCCTTACTGTAGCTTACTTTGACCTGCACATATTCATACTTTTGTAGTATTTAGGAGCAGGAGCACTGTTTCCGAGGACCATCTCCACCTCTGAGGGCATGTAGCGCAATCTACCACAGGAAAGGGGAGGCAGGGATACAGAAGGTAAGCACTGGTAACCCACTGCCATCCCCAAGTACTGACCATGGGCTATATGTAGCCTATGGTGCTGCATGTAATGTACATGCAGAGCTAGGTATATGACTGTGTATCATATTATACTCATAGAGTGCGAGTATGTTTGAGAGAACAAAATTCAGTTCCTCATCCAAGGCTATAACAGAAATACTGAATGGCACACGATCCCAGTGTGTAATCCCACTTCATAGAACCACATTTCCTTCTCACTGGTACCTTAAGCAAAAAACAAACAAACAATAAATTCAGCAAATAATGATATGAACTAGGTCAACTTTGGCTTGTTTATTTTGTTGCTTGTGAATTCAGTTGAATTAAAAAAGAACTTCATCCATCCCTAGGTTGGCAATTTGAGGCAAGTTGCTTTTCAAACGTAAAAACGAGAGCAATCAATTTTTTAGGAGGTATAAAATAGTAACATTAAAATACGATGCTTATTCGTGTAATGATAAAAGTTTAACGACAGCAAAGTTAATAGTCAGGGTCAAAAAGAGTGGCTGATAAGGTGTTTCCAAACACATTAAAGGGCCTTTTTCATCAGAATATACAGAGCACCACTCAGTTATTTTCCTGTGACTTGTGCTATGGCATGCTTTTATTATGCTTTTATTTCAATGTATTTTCCAGTCGGGCAGTAGAAAGCATATTCTAACTTGTATAGACATCAATGTACACACCACAGACAACTTGGCAGTGCGATGATAGAAAGGCTGAGGCCTGTGGTCTGATGGCGCTAAACTAGTCTTGCGTGATCAGTCTGGTCTCCCGTTGGACGCTGGTCCTCACAGCTGTGATAGTGATCGTATTGTGAGTTCGTTATGAATATTTTTCCCTACTTCTCAGTCCTATTTGCAGAAGTAACTTTCTGTATCCTCAATACCACTGTATATTGATATATTATAGGGCGGTGCAGTGGTGGTTGTGGTGGTGTTGCCTCTGGGCAAGACGGTTCTGGGTCAGGACCTTTCTGTGTGTAGTTTGCATGTTCTCCCATGAAGCGTGTGTTTGTGTGAAATTATGTAGAAAACATTGAGGACTTGTAATGACATGACATGAATGTGCATACTATACTATATTTGATTCTTATAATTACAAATCCCAACCCTTTTTTGCGATAATAATTTATGGTTCTGCTTTGAAAAAAAGGAAGCTCTTCACAGCATGAAAACTGGGAAAAAATCTCTTATCTTTCAGTTCCAGAGAATGTTACCAAAATTATGAGATAAATACATAATCTAATTGTGGATTCCCGTTCTAGTTTTACGACGAACACTTAATCATTTACATATGCAGTATACTCGATGCTTTATTGTTCTACAAGATTTTTAATACTATAGTTGGAACCTACAAGCCTTTTGACATAGACTCCTGTCCCCCGTGACCGTGGAAAGAAATGCCTGTGGAAAAGAAAATCCCGGAGGACAGGTTGTCTATTTAGTTTTTTGTGCTGCTGTCGTATTCAATACAGAAAGCGAAAAGATATCAAAGGCTTTCAATAGATTAATATGCTAATGGACATACCCAAAATCCTCATGCAAACAAGTTGGTAATGCCTACATTTTAGTGACATAACATAAGCCATATAGCTCATGGGCACAACAATAAATTTGATACCTATATATCCTGAAGGGTCTGTCAGCACACAAGGAAACTATGGGAATTATGACACTGCTGCAATTCAGCATTATAGCCATGCACATTTATTATGTTTGTTCTGGATAGCTCAAACAACCGTGCATGACTCAATCTATCTCTGTTTTGTGCCGATAGACTTGTGGATGAGATGAATATGCACAAAAAACCTGCTTCAAATGAGCAACAAATTGTGCTGAATTGAAACAATAGATAAATTATAGCACTGCTTCACTGATTTTCATTTTCGAAATGAAAGAATTATTGCCTCAAGTTTTTTTTTAATCATCATTTTGTCCTCCTTTGCTCTCGTCCGTATTGTGTCGTGATTTTATAGGAACGTCTGAATCAAGTCGACAATAATCTTCCTTAATTTCAGCCAATCTGTGTTTGACCCAGGGTTATTACCAATATATTCCAACAAAATTGAACCCTGAAAACAATTATTTGAATCCAGCTTATGCTTTCAAAAACGGTGAGGATGGTGTGGCGGCACAGCGGAAAATGACAGTTCAAAACAGCTTTTACTACATTTAAAAATGTTGTTCAACAATATGACAGCCCCCAGACAACATTCATGAACGTAATTATCTGAAGAAAGCCGAGGTGGAAAAACAATCCTGTGCCTCTTCTTTGTGGACATTAGCCTGTTGGCACTGCTGTGCTGTGACTGTGTGCGCCAGATAGTCCTTTACAGGGATATTCCCCGTTGCCAGCCGTAATTAATTGCTTTACAGTCTTCGAGGCCATAATGCTCATCAGTTATTAATTAGAAATTCATTTCACTGAATAAATAATGCTCATGATTGATGATGAAACTTGTAATTAGGTTCTTGGAGTAATGCACAGGGGAGAAAGCCTTTACACTTGAATCCAGGCTATTAAATACTGCTCTTTAAAGGGACCACTATTCCTCTTGTCGTAAAGCGGGGCTGCCACGGCAGCATCTGGATTCAGGGAGCACCATCATAAGTTGCAATTCACACGCCGTGGGTTATGTCAGGCTACGGGCTTCAACAACAAGTCACGATCCTCTCACGTTGCCAAACCATTTTGCTCTGGAAAACGTAACCGCTCATTCGCAAAGTGTCAGGCTGGAGCAGCAAAAACCCGCTAGCAAGTTCAAAACAACAGCCGGCCGGCTTTTATTTTTAGAAATTTTGGACCAAAATTAAAAAAACGATTAAGGCGCTGGGTTGCGACGCTCTCGCGGGACTCTCCGGGCGTCATAACCTACCGTCTTTTTAAATGACGAGAGAGAACTGTGAAAACTCAAGCCACCCATGGTTCACTATTGATTTTACACAGAAGGAGCCGACCATTGTTGATAGCCCTTTTGATATATTTTCTTGCAACCACCCGTCCCCTCGGAGTATTGTGGGAAATAAACCAGTCAATATACACCTATTAGGATTTCTTGATCTGAGCTCATAAACCTATTGTGTACAGTGTTTCCGATGTTCATTGCATCATTATAGCGGGGAGAGCCAAAGCTATTACTTTCTGTGGACGGTCCATCAACTATTTAATGGCTTTTTGTAATGCTCTACTTTTAAGCCAATTAAGGCGTGATTGACCGGCATTTGGGAGGAGGGTGCTCCACGAGACTCCCCCAACAATAAGATGGGTAAAAAAAAAAAAAAAAAATCCAGCCGATGACGGGGTAGCCTCATCATGCGGGAATATTGTTGGTTGCTGGTTCCTTTCACCCGTCACCCCGGTCAGGGAGTGAACAATGGGCACCCACCACTCCTCCGCCCTTCCCCAAACCAGTATCTGCCTTATTAGCAATTTATAATGGAGATCAAGAAGTAGTCAGTGGAGAATGAAGACAACTGTCTGCAGCCATTCCTAATTGGCTTTGTGTTCTCTTTCTGATGAATGGCTCGCAACTTCTATAGAGTCCTGCGGATTTATCCCTCGCCCTAATAGGACTCGGTAACTGGATTTACTAACAGATAGTGGGTCAAAAAGGACATAGAGAGCAGAAATGTTAATTAATATCAATAATGGCCAATTATTAGTTTGACAGAGGGATCTAAGCTAGCTGTGTGCTCTAATGACTCTGAGCTAACTTGAAGGGAAACACTGGCTAAATTAGCATAACTGTGTATGCGCACTCCGCGGAGGTGCCCAGCAAACATCTGTTATGTTAGAAATTCAAATAGAATTCCTATTAGTAACCCTGGCTGTGGTTGCATAATCAGTCATTCTTCTCTGGCCATTTTGGAGGCACTAACAATGCCCCTGTGACTGGTGGTACTCCTCCCTTTGGGCTTTCCAATCAAATTTGGCCCCATGTGGACCAGGTCCTAACAACAGACGAGGCAATGTGGACTTCTGAGGAGAGCTTTGTCCTCTGACAGGAGCTCAGTCTATCCATCCATGACACATGACTGAAGAAAGGAGAAGAAACATTTTTTTTTTTTTTTTTTTTAATACACCACATACAAGTTAAGGAATTATTGTTAAAATATATCTTTTTTTTTTTTTTGACCTGCCAGGCCAGAGGCTCCTTATTTTGCCGTGCCTTTTGTGTGTGCTTTTACCCGGTGTATTTCGACACATTGAACTGTTTGCAAGTTGAATTTATGCCATTAATTTGACTTCAATATTGAATAAATACATAGTGTGAAAGAAGATGGGAAGCAGGGAATTATATTGGGGTCCTCTGAAAGCAGGAGCTCCTTTAGGATATTGAAAACAGAAAATATTCCACTCAGGAATTGATTTTCTATTTGGAGCAAATAATGCTAGTTCTCTATACCTTATGGGAATTACTGCTAGTACTACGGCTGTATAGATGCTGGTGGGTATCTCGCATTTGTTGTTGAAGGAGTCTGTCTTTTTTAATCAATGGCCGCTGTTATACAGAGTAGATGCACCCAAAGACAAGAATCACCAATATTCTGTTTGCATAGTTTGCCGTAAAACAAAACAAAAAAATGAAATCCTGATATCTTGTGGACATCATTGCTTTGCTTTTTTGTTGCTGGGTTTATTCATTTGCAAACTAGTTTATTTCACATATTATACATTTTTACTCTAGTACACTGCACCCCCATTCTCTAGTTAATATATAACTAGGACTTTCTCTAACTTGCTGTATGCATTTACTGTACCCTCTCTGTTTTTATTTAATATTGGACATGTTGTTTCATGCTACAGTTGAGTATTTATATATCTTTTTATTTATTTTTTTACTTTGTCACCAAAGCTGGCAGCTGCCTGCGTAGGAGAAAATTAATAATAATTGCACGTATCAGTCCGTAATGCATACTGTGGAGATATTTCCATCTAACCTTAAATCCCCAGCCTGCTGCACAAGGGTCAGAAACTTCTGCTCAGTTTAATGTCACTGCATTAATTCTTAAAGTAATATCACCCCTTGCTATCTGCGAAATATTGTGAGTCTGCTGTCACGACTTACAACTCTGCTGTGACCTTCTCTGTTATAATCTCAACATGTAATTCCCTCTAGTGTAATGTCATGTTGGATCAGGGGAGCTACGAGTGTCCTGATCTCAGCCGGGCACAGTAGGAGGTGCGGTGAGTCAAATGGACGACCAGAGGTTCCCCTTAAGGGCAAAACCGACGCTGTCTGCATGTTCCGCGCTCACTGCGCTTGCCTCCGTGGCATGATTTAATATATTCAAAATGAATCATTCTGGATCCATCATCAGTTATTGTCTCTGAGGTGTTGTGATCATTTGCCTGATGATATGTCCCTTTAACTTATACCAACGGAGGTGCACTAAGAAAATTACAATTTCGATTTCGCTCAAATCTTTGGAGTAAATGTTTCGCAAACGACCTGAAGTTTGCTTATTATGTCTTGAGCAGTTTGGTTGCAGGCATTAATTGGCCAAAAAGCCTTGATTTGGTATTTGAAATAATATCTGCGTCCTGAATGAATCGTATCTGTTTGTTAAAAACAACAACAACAACATATGTTTGGTGCACCGTGCTGCATCCAACACATTTGGGCACAGTATACTTGAGTGGGCGACTCCGTGCCTGTATATATGGAATAGCTTCGGCTTTACGCTCCTCTCCATTTCTCGTCCTCCGGTGTATAAATTTAGTCGATGGCGTTGGTTTCTCTTTCTTAATTCATTGCAGTCGGATTCCTCTTTGATGCAGTTCTGTTGTCCCCCAAACAATTGAAGTGGAGACAATGGAGGCATAATGATAGATCCGTGTACCCACCATCTGTAAGAGCAGCTGCTCCCTTGCATCTGTACAATATGCTGGAGCGGGGAGCCTCAGTAATCTGCATAATAAGGAGAGGGCTTATCTCAGTCTAGTTAATAATCACAAGCAATCGATGCACTTCATTCCCTCACTCCTGACTGCAGAGAAGGAAAAAAAAAACAAAAAAAAAACAGCAAAGTTTTGGTATGTCTGGCGTATCCTCGGGATAAGCAGGGGTCACGGCGTAACGCCGAGCTGTTGATTTTGCCTAGAGCAACAGATTTAGTCTGCACTCAATTTCATCTTTTCATGAATACCATAATTACAGCGGGACGCTCTGAGTTATCATACTGCTCCTGCCTTCCTCGCTCCCTTATAGATGTTTATAGCCTCGGTGGCAATACCGCACCTCATATCAGCGTATGGCTCAAAGTCCGTGATAAATATATAGCTCGTGTTGTGTTGATAAGAGTTGCACTTTATAAAAAATGCTCTCACACTGGCCAGAAAATTGGCCCCGTAAAACACACACACGCGCACACAAAAAAATACATTGGAAATATAACGTCCTCTCTGAAATGCCCTTTTAAGGACTACTACGTCTGCACGTGGCCATAACCCAACAGCAGCGAGTTATTTTATTTTCTTGCAGGGCATCAAATTTCAGCTCAAGGAAACGGTTATATCCCGAAGTGATGTTTTTTTTTTTCTCGCCACAATCTCAGTCGTTTATTTCTCAGTTCCGAGGCTTAATAATCATATCTTACACATCATTTTTTCTCCAAAACAAATGACAGCTTATTTTTTTCACGAATGTAAGTCTTTTAAAAATGGCTGATTTGATATTTGGCATTTCTGATACTTCTCACCGATACGTCTTGGTAAACAGTGGTTGAAATCCATCTGGAGGCTTTGAAAGTCAATGCTTTTCCTTGTTGACCGTCTGAGAATGCACAATCGATCTATCTATCTAATGAATGGGCTTTTTTGCGCGCTGCCCACAAATGACATCGAACATTTGGCCATGCAATTTAATAAATGCCTCTGGGTTTTCAGTTTTTTTTTTTTTTTCTTAAACAAACCCCTATTCATTACACTTGATAATGGCTTCTTAGCAGGCACTAAATTGATTGGATAGTAAGCATGCAATCATATTGATCAACAGAGGCTCTTTGGTATTCTCTCTTGCAATATGCTCATTTAATTAAGTGTATTAAATACTGTCCATACACCAACTATGAGCACGCCTTGATTTTTCATGATCTTTGTTTGAAATTGTGTTGGAACAGTTTCCACCTGAGAGATGGTGTTTTTTTTTTCAGAAAAGAACGATTCATATATTTTAATAACAGAGGCATTTTCAGTTTATGATTGTTTTTTTTGTGTTTTTTTTTACAAATCTATTTATTTTGATACGAAATCGTGTTTATGAATCTGTTACATAAAATTAACCATACCCTTTTTGGTTAATGACACTACATGAATAAATAGGATGCTACTCAGGAATATAAAACGTGCCTCAAAACATTTGCTCACCACTTCCCATGGTTCGTGATCCTCCTAATTAAGCATGCATGATGTTTCTCTCCCAGCTGCTAAGCTGCCGAAATGCACTTGGCAGGTGTACTAAGCCCCAAGTGAGGCCTCGAGAATGAGAACCGTACACGTACAAGTGCAGGTGTGACATGTTCGGAGGAGTCCAGGTGCTTATTGAGTTATCAGAGGCAGCCACTGCACGTTTGATTTATCATCTGGGGTTTAAGCGTTGCCGTATCCGAGTGACGATATATCAGGCAGCAAAAATAAAAACGCTCAGAAAATTACCCGCTGCACCGCTGCAGTCGCGATAACTTACATCTCGCATGGCATCGGATGCGATGTGCACCTACTGACACTTTCTGTGAAAAATTGACATTGCTTGTTGAACCTGTGCAGCGACAACGCACACTAAATCTTGAATGCAAAAACCTTTCGCCGAGCCAAAGATTCACCTTGAATTCACCCTTTAAGTGTCATGATTTGTCACTGATGTGTTGTTTATAGTTTGTTTATCTGCGCTCGAATCAAATAGCAAAGTTATGGGCAGCACCGGGACACAGGTCTTATGGATAGTGCCCTAAGACCAAATAGAAGATGTTCGAGCATCTCATAAACCTATTAAGGTATTTGAACTAATTTGAAGGCAATCATACAGCATGTGCTGTTTGATATGAATGCCATGCTCACCTCTGCATCCTTGAGAACCTAAAACTCAGAATGAGCCAGCCGGCCTCCATGAGCACACAAAGGGTAGCCAGATTTATGGGGAGGTTTTTATCCTGGACTCCGGCACCATCTGATAAACAAGCGCTCTTTGCTTGAGGCAAAATAATTCACTTTGAGGTCCTGATTTACAATGCTCTGAAGGATCCATTTGCGATTCGGCTCCGGGAGGCACGCACCCTTGTGATTGGTCGCCCGTAAGCTCAAAATTTGGGGCTCAGATCTACAGCTCAGGAGCTTGAGGACTTCTAAATGGACAAATGCATAAATAATGGTGGATTTTATTTAGAGTTAATAGATGAAGAGAAATGAACTTTTCAGCGATGTGAAAGGCTCTTAGATTTGAACAAAATCCTCCCCGGTTCCCTCTGATCGAGGCTTAAACCGAGGCAGCATGCAGCCAATCTAATATTCTTGGCTTGTTAAAAGGGAACTCATTGGGGTATTGGTCCGCTACATGGATTCCTAAGAGATCTGATTAAAGGGAAATCCCTCAATGTTTTTACCCTCACCTTCTCCATTAAATCAGATGCACATTGCAACTGCCTAAATTCATCTAACGTCGCCTTGTTTGACATAAGAAAGAACAAGCTTCTGGTGGAACAGATATATGCTCCAAACACTAATTGTATATATATAGATATTTTTTTCGCGATTCATTTTTAAATTCAACTACTTTTTTCAATTTCGAAATGAAATACATTTTTTCTTATTCCCAAATATTTTTTCTTAAACTGGGAATATACGTAGCCTGACAGATACGCATCTGACATTTTTTAAATGTATGTTCTGACAACGTTTATATTCTCTCAAAATAACCCAGGGATACACGCGAGCAACATTTAACCCCGTTACTGCTTTTAATGTTGTGACTGATTGGTGTGTGTGATCTTAGTGTCAACTAATCCTACCCTGAGGGGTATGGATCTGGTGTAATGATCATGCAGAAAAGAAAGTGCATTTAATTCAAGTAAAGCTGTATGCACACAAGCAAATTCTCTGTTGCTGCTAAATATTCATATGTTTACAAGAACATCAGATTAAGTTTTGTGGCTTGGATATTAAACAGTGAATACATTTTTCAGTTTTACCAATTTAAAAATACCACATCTTTTACCTCATAAGGAATTCGTATGAGGTCAATTTAATTCTGTGTTTTATTCGATCAGTAAGATTTTTTATTTTTTTCGTGAATAGCAATTAGCCTTGCAGTCACTTTAAAAATTTGCAGACAACAAACCTATATTAATCACAGTCCTCTCATGTTGCAACCTACTCATCTGACTTTCTATTTACAGACTTGCCCCGCAACTCTCCTAGGTATATTTATCCTCATATCAAATGTCACTAACATACAGTAGCTTTCCTCCATAGTCCGCCTCATTCCGCAGCAGTTGTTAAACTTCAACACCCGCACATAAACAACAAGGTGTGACATTTTTGAAACATGATTTTCCCGTTTTGGGGTGATTGTCACTGCAGTTTGAGTCAATCTACTTTAAGCCTTGCCTTTGATACGATTATATTTATGGGGTTGTGAGAGGGCCATGACATTGTTGGGTCATGTTTTGACACATTAATTGGACCATGGGCTTTTCATCACAGCTGTTGGGAAATTAGGAGGAGATTGAAAGCCCCTGATGTCTTGTAATTACTGTTTCATGTTGTGTAGCCTCACTTATGAGCAGCAGCACTCTCTGATAAATGGGCAGTTAAAGCAATAACAGCGCAGCCGCCGCACAAAAGCGCTCCGAAAGGAAAACGCCTCCTCTTACGCGGAAAGTTGAGGTCAGGAGAAAGAAATTCACTTCAAGGGAAGTGGGTTGCGAATCATTACAAAGTCATCCTTTCCGTAGTTGTAAAGTCGGAGGAGAATCACCCGGTTAGCTCTGCGGTGACCACAATTAACTCTTACAACAATTAACCTCACAATTTTGGCAGCGTAGCAGGATGCTTAGCAAAAAGGAAGTGTTCCGCCCAGTGTGTTTCAGGCCGTGTTCCAGGGAAGGGGGGGAGGGGATGGGGGACGGGGGACGGGGGGTCCGCATTCAAAACAAACCGCTGTCCCTGATATCAGCTGGTTAATCCTCTCCTTTTAGTGGCTTTATTGGTTCATTCAGGAGGGTCTGTTGACATTCCCCCTGCCCTGTTAAAAGGCGACTGCATCTCGAGTGAAATCTGGAGTGTTCTTTACACAGGCGGGGAGCCCCATGTGGCTCCTGCCTCCCAGTGGGCCTGTGATTTTCCTGCTTTAAATGTCTACTGTCAACACTAATTTGTCCCACTCCTCCTCCGCCCCCCCTCCCGGAGGGGGACGGGGGGACGGGGGGGCGACGGGCGACGACACACACGCACTCCCAAAGTTTTAATAAAAGATCAGCTATAACTCCCCGTTTTCTGGGCCCGAGACAAAAAAAAAAAAAAAAAAGCTTTAAAAGCCACGGAGGCAATAAGATGCCAGGTAATGATTACAAGGCTTGAAAAAAAAGCTTTAAAAGCCACGGAGGCAATAAGATGCCAGGTAATGATTACAAGGCTTGAACAGAAGCAGTTACCAATACCACATACTGTTTTACACAGCACACTGCGAGCGAGTGTGCGCCGTGGCTAAAGGCTCCTCTCCTCCACAGCGCTCGTCCACAAATCGGAGCGGGAGTCTTTGCCTTAAATGAGTGGATATATATTGTTGTGGTTTTTTCTTATCTATTTTTAAAGCTTACCTTGCAGCACACGAAGGAATGTGGTTCGAAATAGCAAACATTGTACATTTGGACCGTTCAAAAGGATATGGAGGCCTTCCGTATAGATCTTTCTCATGGTTTCGGATCGCGGGTAATGATAATATAAACTGATTCTCAAATGTGGAATTTACAAACTTTAGTTTCTTAAAGTTTCGGTTTATTTCACCCTACTTACTCTGTGCGGCTGCGTGCGTCTCATGCCAATGTGTGTGGCCTAATGCAAAACCCCTTTGTGTGTTTGTTTCCATTTCCCTGTTTTTCGTCAGGATTAATAAGAGCAACATGATTGCAAATAATAGTTTCTGACATGTTTTGCTTGAACACCGTTTCGGAGCGCGACCAAGCAAATTGCTCCATTTCATTTATCTGCCCTTTGATGTCCGACGGAAAATCAATGAAAAAAGTAATTTCTCCGCTGCCGATTAACCAAATTCCCATCTACCTGAATGATGGGTCCCCGGGAAAGCAGTCAGCAGACTTTCTTTTCAATTATCCCCGACTTGTTTACATAGTGTTTTGTGTTGACCGGACTGGAAGTGAACACACGGATCTCATATGGGGGTTCTGCTGTTATTGAGGAAGCTGAATACAATTTCGCTTCCGAGGTGGGCAAGAACCGTGTAGGAAATTGGTCAATATCTCGGGTGGAATCATCATTTTCACGGCATTGTTTTGTCGCCCAGTGTATTGCAAGGGGTTATGGTAATGTAATATGCATAATTCATGCACCTAGGGCACCCTCCTAATTTTTGATTCTGCTGTCCTGCCTGTTCATCTGAGGCTGAATTAATGCTACATTGTCCATTAGGGCGACCATAACACGAGACAATGCTGTCACACGGTGTGGTTGAACTGAACATTCCCTGGAGGCAAATGGTGTTCCTCATTTTTTCCATTTTTGTACACAGGCAACGCAAGAATTGCTTTGCAAAAGACCACATTTCTCACTTTGGGTCAAGCCTGATAGGTTCCAGATAATAATTCTGCGTAGTAATTGGAAATGGCATTTTCACACGCGCGCGTGTTTCGGATAATCCGGTGTTTCCGAGTTTTCGCGTTTGCGGGTTTTCATCTTGCACCATTCTCAGGTGGATCAGTGGCTGTGAGAGCACAAAGAGAGAGCGTTAGATGGCTTGTTATCCTCTCCAGGGTTCACTTAGAGAGCCCCAGACCGCTGCAGTTGTGACCTTCATAAGGCACCGTCTCCCTGCTGGGAACACACAAGCACACACACGCCCGTACACCCACCCACACACACACACACACACACCCCGAGTACATCCACTCCACAGCCGGCACTCATTGGGTCATGATGGGGCTAAGCAGCCCCATTAAAGCTTGCTCATCTAGGCTGGGCACACGTGCACAAAGCGAAGAGATGGACTCTAGCCAAAAAAAAAAGGTCTTGGGCCTGTGGTTTCTGACTCCTCAGCCCAAATGTGGTCTGGGACTTTTGTAGTCACAAGATCTAGCAAATGAACGTCAGGATACCGTTCTGGTGATGTTAGAGGCCGCGCTCGGTGTATTCAAAATCCATTTTTGGACATGCTGCGGTCGGTTTAATGATCATTACGTTGCTCCGATGGAAAAACAAGGGAATAAGGTGAATCAATGATCGATTTTACAATGCAACTTGATTCATGGGCAGTGCTGTGATAAATGGCGTCTTATCAAGCTTGAGGGTTCCTGTTCTGGGGAAGAACAAAAAAAAGGGTAATGTGGTGAGATAGAACTCATGAGAGCCCTTTTGCCTTAGCGTTCGATGTTACACTGGTTGGTCTTTACGACCCATGACATGCCACGGTGCACTCAAGAACATACTGTGTTAGCTAATTACCAAAGATTAGACAGAAAATATTCCACCTATGTTTATATTTAGTTGCTATGGAACCGCCACTGCAGCCTCGGAATTCTTGTGAGATCCAGATTTTCTTTCAAATCTCCAAGCACCACATCCACACCCAATATTCATTTTTTGGCCTTAATTAGTCAGATGAGTTACAGAATTGCCTTCCTCAGTGCGGTACGTAGCTTCTGTGCCATCTCCGTAGGAACACGGCCATGTATAATATCAAGCAGTGGATCTGTCTTTGATTTTGGCTGATGGTGTGGGTGGGTGGGGTTGTCGGGGGGTGGGGGCGCTGCACCTAAAGGTACTGAAGCAAAGAAATAATGGTATACTACACTGCTTGTGAAAAGCAATAGGAGAACGGAGGGGGGTTCACATTAAAAGTGTCTCTCTAGGTAGCTGACATGACGCGACTAGTCAGACGTAAATAATGACAGACGGAAACTATCATGAGGTCTGTGAAGCATCCGCGTGCTGCCATCATTTTCTGTCTAACCTTGCATTGCCAGCAGCTCACCAGCTCTGGAGATCATTTAAAAAGCAGACTAACGATGCTGCCAGGCCTCACACCGGTCGCAAGGATTTGCGTGAGTTTAGATTCGAAAAAATGGATTTTTACTCCCAGCCATTAGTCATTCATTTTCCTGCACAGAGACTTTTGTATCGAATTGTCATTATTTCAATTCATGCATAATTCCAATTATTCGTGGAAAGGATAGCTTTTTTTAAGCACATACTTTTTTGGGGGGGTTTCGTACACAGTTTTGGTGTTAACAGTGCGCCTTGTGTTCTCCAAACTACTGCTGATGAGGAAAATAGAGATCGTTTTTCTCTTTAAGTGGATATGTCAGCTTTTGAGTGAGGGTAAAATGATGATACAAGAGGACTAAAAGTTAATATCAATTCATCGAATGACCTGGTGCTTCCATGGGTTGCCTCTTAATTATAGCCTGTTCGTATGACATACCGTTGCTTTACTACCTGTAAATCAAATTTAAATCGGGTACCTCGAAGCGTCCAATTGAGAAAGATGGGCCTAATTCTAAAAAATGTTTATTTTTTTGCATTGCAGTGCAAGAGATGGGCAACATCATTAATTTGGGCAGAAGGCTTTTCTTCACACTGATGCACAGACCCACAATATGTCTGAAATAACATTCCTATAATTGCTCTCTGGCTGTAATACCTTTATAGTGTTTTAAAATATCTGATGAGGTCATTCATTTTTACCCTCAGCCAGTGAGCACATGACCATATTTCATCTGGAGAATATGTATAAGCTATGTTGCATTTAAGGGATATGAGAAATAATTTGAATAACTGCATAGACTCTAATTTATTGTCCCGGCTCACCGCTTCCTTACTAGAGGACAATAACAATGCAAAACAAGAGCCCATTCTGCTATATAATTAAAATCATCTTTGGGGACATGTTTTGCTCTGCACACAGAATTTGAAACTTAAAAAATGGCATGGTAATGTATTTGCATAATATAACAATGAGTCCCACTCAACAAATTTATTAGTCTAGATTCTGAAAAAGCCGTGGCAAAGCAACTTGCATCCTGTAATTGGCATCTTGTGGTTTGCTTTCCTGAGGAGAACGTGAATTTCATATGCTTTTATAATAAATAGCATATTTAAGCGCCCAGGAAATCACGGCGAGACATCCATCCTACATCGTTTCATTTATTCTGGTGTGTTTAATTAAAGCAAGGAAACTACATTCAATTTGTGTCTGAACAGTGTCTAATGTCTGAGACTGGTTATTAGATATTAAATTGATGCATAATTCAGGCAATTAAGAAAGTAATCACACAAAGTAATGTAATGGAAGTTAATTATTACTGCATAAGCAAACAGTTCATCAATGCTAGTTAACGCTGTGACTGCATGCCTAATATGCTCAGCGAGCACGGAAATTCCTCTCCCTCAATGTTTTGATGTGCTGATTAAACATTGTAGAGGCAGATTAGTGGAGAAAGGATGCAGGGCCCTCTCACCTCCGCTGTTCCTGAGCTCTTTCCCCCAAAATCACGTAAAACCAACAACCGAGCAGCCAAACACACTCTCTCTCGCTCCCCTCGCTCTCTCCCTCCCTCTCCCTCCCTCTCCCTCCCTCCCTCCCTCGCTCTGTTTTGAAGACATCTGATAAAACAAGACCTTCCAGCCTCGGGTTGTTTTCCTGGGTAAACATGCGTGTCACAGTTGACCTTTTCTCGGGGTCAGCTGCTTTTATATTGGCTGACATGTTTCCAACTTAATAGAACTGTTTAGCGGCGATCCCCTGGGCCCCTATATTTATTAAGCTGCAATGAGTTGCATCTGTCTGGCTGAATCAAGAGGACCAATCAGCTGAGGTCATTGTACACATTGTAACAGAGAAATATGGACGTGTAGCGTCGCACAAACACATGCTTTAGATGGGCACACACACGCACGCGCGCACGCACGCACGCAGGTGAAGAAACGTTTAGATTTTCCAATTTTCAGCTAATCGTGTCAGCAGATTTCATGCTCCTAAATTAGCAGCGCGTCCATTTTACCTCCTTGTGGTATTAGTCAATGTGTAACATGGGATGGTGTAAGTAGTAGCACGCTGCATGTCAGGGATTGTTAGCGGCAGTGCAGCATGTGGTCCGGCGTGACACTCTTTGTCTCCTTTTTCCCCCGAGCAGTTTTTCGGAGGTTTATTGATTTGTCTTTGTTCAGCCATTGTACAACAACCCATAATGCTGGTCATTTTCTGAGACTGATTTTAAACCCCTGTCTGGTAATCAGGGATAATTGTCAATTATCACAAGGAACCATCAGATCAATTACCGCAAAATCAATGCAGCCACTTGGCTTGTGCTGCCTCTTTTTTCTTCCGGCAGACGCTCCACCTGGAATGGTAAAGCTGTCTGTCAGTCTTAAGATGCGTTCAAAAATCAAATTTTTTTTTTAGATTTTTTTTTTAAACATTGCATTTTTAGGGGTTGTGTTGTGTTTTTTTTTGGGGGGGGGGGGGGGGGGGGGGAATCATGGCGGGGTTGTGTTTTACAGTCGTGTTTCTGAAATAGCGAGGCACCAGATGCACCCCTGGTTGTTTTATAACACCTAATGGAGACAAAACTATTGTTACCTCTTAAACTGAAGGCTGTGTATTACATCTTTTCCTTTTTATGAGTACGCTGCGGAGAGCAGCATCTATACCCGGTGGCTGAGATGACTTTTGTGATGAGACTTAATGTCGGGCAGTCCCGATGTCCTTATTTTCCTCTCAGAGGCAAGATTCCACTATCGCCCCCGTGAAGGAAAGACGCCAGCCGCTGAATGCTTTCCTTGCCGCGTATGGAAACAAATGTGCCGCTGTAATGGAATGGCCTGGTCAGCAGCCTAATGTATTATCTCCTCCTCAATGCATTTATTTACACTCGACTATTCCAGATATTGCCTTGTCGTCTCGGTGGCTGAGGATTCATCTGTTGCCACGCAGGCTTAGGTGAATGGAAGAGATTGACCCTTTTGCAAACTTTGTTTGTGGCCCCAAAGAGCAAGTTAACACTTTTCGAGCTGACGCTGTGAGACGAGCTACTATTTAGTTTGATTTTATTGAAATGCAGCTAAACCTTACTGCCTCAATCATAAATAGGCATTCTCCGTATTCAATTACAATGAACCGAATCACCATGTGAGAGGCCTGCACTGTATGTACTAGAGTGCTCTTCGTTATAACCGCAGAGTGTTTTGTTCAAGGACAAACCTTAGGTTTCACCACTGAGGAAGGACAAGCTTTATCAAGACAAATGGTGGGGTCATCATTAAATCTATCTACTATCTATCGCACCGTCTGTAATGTTTACTACGGAGCATATTGTGTCTACATATTAGATATTGAGTCCTTGTTTAACAGGCGCCTGGAAAACCACGTTGTCCATTTCGATGTATGTCAGTCGGGCTGTAATCATTTTCAGTGAATCCAGCAGAGATTGTCATTTACCCAGTGTCCAAACTGCTCATATTTCATCCCCACCTGAAAGAGGCTGCCATTGAATATAATCACACACACACCTACTGCATCGGGCCGAGAAGAAAACAGAGTGTGCACTTTGGGCCCAGCTATTTATATCAATAAGTCCCGTGCTGAGAGGCACAAAATGAGCGTTTAAGCTGCAGGGCCCAGAGAGCTCAGTAGCAGGTGGGCAGGCTGCTTTGAGGTGCCTGGGCGGAGGGGGTATTCGCTCTTTTACAGGTGTTGCCCATCTCACTGTGGGCGCCTCCTGGGCTCGGTGGGAAGGTTTAGGTTTGGGGGAGTGTGGGTGGGGGTGGGACAGCTGGAGCAGCAGGCACCGGGCGGACAGAGAGAGCGCCTCCTCTTACCGCCGGGGGCCTCCGCAGGTCAGTGCCTCTACCCAAAGGGACGGCGGAGCGAAACGCCATCAATTCCCAAACAAAGGAGCCACTTCACACGCCACAAAGGAAACATATGTGATAGAGCCGACTCCCAAGCCGCCGCTCACTTTAACATGTCAGCCTCTCCTAATTAGCTTTGTTAACTCCCTCTGCTGTCTGCCCAACTGAGGCCTCTCCCAGTCACATGTGGGCTTTGTGCGCGCAAGGGCAAGTGTTTGGACTCGCTCCCCCCCCCCCCAAAAAAAACGACATTTCCCTTAAGGATGATGCAGTGGTTTGTTTAATTATTCCCAAAAAACGGGAATCGTCGTCGATTGAAGACGGCGTCGCAAACAATTGCCCTATTATAGATGGATTCCATTGAGGCAGTATTGATGTATTGATTGCAGTAGTGCAAACAATCAGAACCTTTCTGACCTTTTATTTTAGGAGCTTTACATTGTATTTGTGTGTGTGCGTGTGTGTGTGTGTGTGTGTGTGTGTGTGCGCACGTGTGGCTGAGCCGAGTTGCCTGAGATGAAACCAGCCGCCCCTCCATCTTTATCGGGATGTTTTGGAGTCATTACTGGGCAGCCTTCAGACTGCAGTCTGCCATGCGTTACATGTTGCAGTCCACACTCAGCCTCATGTGACCCCTGCTGCTTACCCACTGGCAGTGCAATTTAACCAGGCTGATGACATGCAGCGTGACATCCCTCGGTGCAGTGTCTTACTCGCAGGCGGGGGGGGGGGGGGGGGGGGGGGGGGGGGGGGGGTGTGGATAGACTGCAGGATCGCTCGCCGACCTCTGGAGCACACATCACATTGGTCTGTGATTCAGGCAGACTACATTGGCTTGGTGTGTTCTTCCCACAATTCTGAAGTCACGCGATATTGGCCGGCAACCTTCTTTACTGATCGGTGGGCGAAAGGCAGGAGGTGACCACAAACGTCCTGACTGAGTGAAAGGAAGGAGGCCTCCTGCATATACATACGGCGGCTCATGCTGGGCGTGGATTTCATCCAATTCAGGGTAACTAGATGGCTCTGGCCTGAACAGTAGGTGCGTCTGACAACTGATGCGGCCGAAATATTTATAGCCCCCTTGGCGCCCCACGCCGCTTACCTCCCGACAGTGGAGGTGGATTTTTTTGTATTTGACGGAAAAATAGCAAACGGGGAGATCCTCGACGTACTGTATTCGTACGCAGCTGCACAATAGGTGGACTCCGTTGGACTTACATTTAACTATGGCTTGTGTAACTCAGCCTCTGGGCCCCCCCCCCCCCCCCCCCCCCCCGGGTGGCTGCCAGACAGTCCAGCACTTGAGAATCTGCCAGCCCGGAGCCGCGCGACTGCTGCTGACTGAGTGTCATGATCCCCGAGATCTCTGCCTTCTCTCTGACAGCAGGGTTTGAAATTCCTGGGTTAAAAGTTCTCAGAGATTATATCTCAGAAGGCATCTGTGATGATGGTTCATGACAGGTACTGCTTTCGGGGGGGCGGGTGAAGGGATTCTTCTGAATGTCTTCACCGCGCTCAACTTCCAGGAGAAGAATCGCGTCCATGAAACACACAGTTGACACCGTCGCAGATATTTCCTAAAGTCTGTTGATGGTTCTTTTTTACGCCGTCCGACTGGGTTCGCTGATCGACTAAAACCGAGGTTTATTTTTCGCTTAAACTCTGAACAGACTCGACTCGATAAAATCTACTCTCGCATTACGGCATCAATAAATGTCTCTGAAATAATGATTGTCCCTCTCTTCAGGGACGACTCGCTAAATCAGTTATCATCCTTGATCGTGACTGTATTTAACTCAGGCCATTAATACACGTGCATATAATAAATGTAGCTCAGGTGATGAAGGCCACAGCCCCAAGTAATTGGATCCAAGTAGGCTTAGTGGCCCTTCTGATCCAAAACCCATTCCAGTGGGTGGCGGTAATGCGCCTGAAAAGGGGTTTGCCAACCGTCAATAGACAAAAAAAAGAAGAAAAACACGCCAGCCTCTACATAAATATAGAATAAAGAATACAATGATAAACAAATAACGTGTATACAGTATAGAAAAAAAACAATGCCTCTTTTTTTTTACATTTTCAGTCCTTTTGCAGCCCACTCTATGCTGGGGGGGGGGAAGAATATCAATAGGAATATTTACCAAGCAAATGTGTATCAAAATATGGCATTATTCCCTGATAGGTGAAGCATACTTACTTTGACATGCCTCAGCGACTCAGTGTATTCTACACACTCACTGCCAGCCATGACAGCAGGCTCTTTTTTTTTTTTTTTTTTTTTTGCTCTTTTCCCTCCTCTTTCCCCCCCCCCCGAACACTTAGAATAATAAAAATCACAAACGCCGCTGTGGAGGAATAGCAAGGTAACAGTCTGGAGATGTCTGGCCAAAAGGGATTTGTCCCCTCTAGGTGCGAGGTAGGGAACAGTGTGCCCTGCTATTTTGCATTTCCGCATTGCTTAGCTGGCCAAGCGTGCGGGCTGTGTGGGCTGAGCTCTCTCGGAGTGTGTCATGGCATCATATGACCGCTGTACGAGGGGGCTTGCTGTTGGACTTTACCCAGCAAATATGGATTATGTTAAAGCGGACTGTCAATTGACGAGAATATGCTAATGTGTCCCAGATGGGTACGCGGGAGGCGGACGGCGGGGACATGCAGACACTATATGGCAGAGGCAGTGTTTGGCAGGTCCATCATTCCGTCATTAAAGGCCACATTATTACTTACAACAAGGCTTGCATGACAATTGCCGGAATAAATGCAGTCCCTCCGAGAGTAGCCTCTCGTGCCCTTCACTTTCGCTTTGCCTTCCCCTCTTTTTTTTTTTTTCCTTTTTCCTCATCCCTGCAAATCTTTTTTTCTCAGCTGCTGATACCACGGGTATCTCGGTGAGGCGGTGCGGGGCGGTTTGTGCTTACCTTGTTCAAACATCAATAAGACGGGCTATTACTAGCTGAGGCCATTCATTAAAATAATGAGATGCTTTTGCTGTAATTGATAACAGATCAGTGTTGATGAGACATTATGCACTTGTGGATAGAATGTTTTGCTGCATTTTTCCTCGGTTGAACCGAGGCACCTGCGTATTTGTTTTCAAGAGGCAGGACTTCCTCTGGAGCTATTATTTTGTTGTACCACTGGGCTACCAATGAGCTGTCCCCTCTGCATTATTATTGAACCAAGGTATTAGATTTTCAGCTGCACAAGCAAAAAGATAATGGTGGCTTATGTGTAAGTGCACATTTGGGACCCCCTTTGTCCTTTTGATCTAAACAGCCATGTAAATGACAGGATTAAAGGAAACAGCTAACTGATGCAAACTTGTAAACCGAATTTCACATTTGCAGAGGCCCTCTCAGTAGTTAATAATAAGCAGTGCAGGGTGATGAAACAAAAGTACTGTAGCTCACGAATATGCTTCAATGGCAGACATTTAAAAAGTCTTCATCGAGCTCCAAATGTTTTTTGGATTGAGAGAATTTTCCCCCAGAATAAATTATTTCTCGGAGCAATATTGAAAAAAACGTTCACTTGTTCTTAAATTTCCGATTTTCTTCGTGTTATAAGTTAGTGATTGTTTTTGTGCGTTGGACTGCTCCTGAGCAAATGGACAATTTTCTCAGAAAGAAATAAATCACCATGCAAATTGTTAATCAAAATAATAATAATAGCCTTTTTTTTATTTATTTTTTTAAATTGCAGCTCTATTTCAATGTTTGTTTACCATGTTTATTTTGTATTCGTTGACAAAACATAGTACACCGATTCTTTTTTTTCTTCATTGATCAAGGCACGATTTTTGCATGCCACCAGCTTGTGTAGAGATGTACCTAGCTGTGGAGCAAATGAGTACTGACACCACATCCGAGCACATCAAGGATTATCATCGCAAAAATGACAGAATTAAAGATGTCAAGATTGGCTTTGAACCTCTCTCCGGAGACATAGCTGGGCGGATAAAGAGCGAAGGGGGGGGGGGGGGGGGGGGGGGGGGGGGGGAGGGGGGGTGTTGGGGGGGTTGGGAGTGAAGCGGGGGTTCACATTTGTTACAGCCTCCTACACGCCTTATTTGCTTGGGGCATTGTTAGCACACACACCGCCTCTAGCCCAGGATTTAGGCAGGCCCCCAGCAGACGCAGACTGCCCCTGTACACACACACACACACGCGCACAAACGTAACCCACGCTCCCTCACTACCACCAGCGCGCCCCCCCTGGAAGGGGAAGAACAGATGCCCTAGGGCAGTTCAGCTAGTGTGGATCAGTTCAGATGAGGCACATTAAGTGGCTAGTGATAAATTTGGCATGACAATTGCAAACACCATCGCTTTTGTCCGTAATTAATTCCAGTGGTGCCTGAGGCCTTCCCCGTGTTGCTTCTGGTGTGGGCCAGCAGTGCTCTCCTAACGAGGCCACATTACAGCCAGGATTATAGCCCAGATAAAGGTGCTCTTAGAAGGAGGTTAGTGAGCTGCATTTCTGTGCTGCTGAGGTGGGTAAAGATCTGGAAGTAATTTTTAGAATGCCTGATGCAGGAGCACCCACACGGTCCCACTAAACTATAAATCAAACGGGAGTGGATTTTAATTCACCTGTTAAGATTATTCCCTCCAAAGTGCATGCGCCGCTCCTCGGTATCTTAAAGGCAGCCGTGCAGAAATGATGTTCAAATGATGCCACCATACATAATAATGAGAGGTAAACAAATACAGCGATTAAAAAAAATAAAAAAATAAATACCTTGCGGAAGACAGCATACCTCTAATAAGGAATGATGGTGGAAGACGCTAATGAAGTTTCAAAATACTGATTTAAAAAATTTAGTGAAGGGATATACGGTATCTCAGGGGCTCCAAAGATGAACTGGCACCGAGCAGTGGAAATTACGAGCCCACAGATTGCACCTTTAATATTTGGTCCAATGGGTCCTACAACTCAGTTATTCACATTCAGTGGTAATGTGGAGGCATTAATTAACGGCTTGTACTTCTGAGTAGTTTTATTACGGCTAATGTCCCTCATTAAGTGAAATATAGTTACTCAAGGACATAAAAGAATCCCTCGGCAGCACAATTAATCTTGATTTCACTTGTGAGGGTGCTTGGCCATCTTCGCCACCTCGCTCCGCAACGCGTTAGCTGTGGGGCGCCGGGCTCGGGGCACTCCGGCGCGTTTGCCGCCACCTCCTCCGTAGCCTCCAGCAGGGGGAGGGCTGAACACACCACCAATCTGTGTCATTACTCTGTCATTGCATCAAATCACATGATTAGCTTCCCGGGGCAGCGGAGGAGCGCCTGCTCGGTGCGGCTGGCCGCCGCGGCCCCCGGGTAATGGTCCGGTGGCACTGTGATGGAGGGTTGTGTGCCGTCCTCCATACAGGGCCAAGGATGCGCCATCATTCAGCCTGCTGGAGACGGCCTCAGGGTGAATCGTGTTCTTTACTGCTCAGCCCGTAGCACTTATGTTTGGAGCGTAGCACTGCGGCTTCCTTTTTTCGGGGAGAGATTGCTTGTCGGTCCCACTTCTTTTCTTGGACACACGCTCGTAAACATGGCACGTGAGTCGTTTGGAAAAGAGGCTGCACGGTGATTAATTTCGTCATCCTTAAACCAAACTCGGGTCTGTCCCACCCAGGTGGGGAGGCAGAGGGACGGGCATCTTTGCAGAGTGTTTGGAAGAAATGGCTAAACCATTAAGTGGGATAAGGAGTAGCCTATGCGGGAGTACCTAACGGGGGAGGCGCGCCCCGGTGGAAGGCCGATTCCGACAGTTTGTCGATGCAGCCTTTTATAATGCAAAGGCTTATAATTATCTCACGCTCGTTCATTTCACACTGACATATCGCTTTCCTAAATGTCAGTAGGAACAGCTCGTGCACTTCTCTTCTCGCGCCGCCCCCCCCCCCCCCCCCCCCCCCGGCTCAGGAGAGCGCTCTCTGCACCCTGCACACAGCCATGATGATGGCAGTGCTTTAGCCCTGAACGTGTAGCCCCCCCGCCGGGGAATAGTGGTTCAGGCATCACCGATCGTTGACCTGGCTATTGTTGTTTGTGATACTTACTGGTAAACTTTTGCAATCAATACAACATCAGCCGGCGGAGCCCCCGGGAATGAAAACCTGAAACAGCGCACTTAATCTTGGAGCCAGCCCCTGCTCCCTGCTCTGCCGCTAAACTAGGTAGTTGGCCCACTTGATGCGGCATTATTGCCGCAGAGGTCAGATGTGAGCTGTCTTGCGCGGCGCCCTGATGAATGGCTGTTTTCGATAAAGCGCCTCTCCCGTCCGACGAGAGACATTTAATAATGATGGACCATAACTGCACACAAAAAAAGCCTTGTAGAAGAAAAGGGGGGGGAAAAAAAGAAAGAAAGAAAAAAAAAGAAATCCCTCCCGCCTGCCCTTCCCCATCTCAAACAGTGAGCGGCTGGCCAGGCTCGGTGCAGCCCTCGGCTTTCGCACAGCCACAGCGGGGTGGGGATTCTTAGTTACCTTTTTAAGCCAACACAAATATAGTTAAAGAGACGAAGGTACTGCATATGATGAAATGTTCCATTTATGAACCACGTCATTTCGCTGAATAGTAAGTATTTCCCGCGGGCAAATAAATTGGAAAACGTGGGCGTGCAGTGCCATTATAGGCCTGTACAGAACTGAACGCTGAATATTATTCACAAAGGTAACGGTGTTAAATGGCAGCATTATGTCCACAGTAATGCAATTTAGCATCCACTCAGACCGCCGAATCCTTCTCTCCACAGCCATCTCTGGAGGTGCCAAAAAGATAATTGAATGTCTTTGCGGATGATCATTTAACTAGCTCCGTGGTCAAGGCAACAGCCAGCAATTTTGCAATCCGCCATTGTGATGAGCAATCAAATCAGCGCGTATTTAGGCCTAAGTGGCTGCGAATAAAACGCACATCTTTTTGAATAAGTAGAGTTGCGAAAGTACCCGGTGAAATGAAATGCCATTCTCCGCAAAACAAAAGCCAAAGGCGCGGTGACAGCTTTGACATAGACAATGGCTTTAGTGACAGGGATAACAAATTAATTGGAACCATAACACATTCTCTCCAAAGGTGAGGTAAACACACCTGACTGTATATTTTTCACCATCAGTTAAATCCCAATTGCATCTAAAAATAAACCCCCAAGGCATTGAACAGTTTAATGGATTTTGACGTCTCTGCATTATGCTGTCACTCCAGTATAAATGAATCGTAACTTTGTTCTGCGCCAAGGAATTACCATGCATTTTGGGAAAATGCATTGTGCGCCAAGCTGTGAATTATGATGCGAGATCAAAATAAATGTGTAATGACTTTGGAGATGCCCGGAATAATTTATTGGGTGGAGACGGTTCCATGTTGAAAAGAGAGCCTAAGTGGGATACAGAGGCTCTGGCGCACTGACACTGCCCTGAATGTGTTTGAATTCTGAAATGTCAGCGTTAGATAGGCAAAGAATCGGGGCTGTTTACTGAAGCTTGGCAAATGAGGGCTTCATTTGGGATGCAGCAGTCCTCAATTATATGGTTATTTATTGATCAGAAACAATATGTGTCTGTCTGCCGCATGGAAAGATGAATTCAGAGGATAAGAAGAAAGTGTCAGGGAAATTGGCCGATGAAGGATTGCATTTGATCTAGGTGGGAATTCAAGAATGGAGACAGAATACCCCAGTGTGGGCCAGAAGTGTCTTTGCAATTAAAGTTTCCCGCAAAGAATTGTAAAGTGGGATTTAAAATGGGGGAAAAAAAACCAATATGATAATAAACCAATGGGGGGGGGGGAAAGTTATAAGGAAATAAACAAGAAACCCCGGGAACCCCAAGTGATAATAAACAACAGATAATTTTGGGTGTAAATGACTACTACTGCTTTTTTCACTATCCATTGTTCATTTTTGATAAAACTAGTGATAAAAGTAAATTTGCACGTTTACATTTTTTTCATAGGTCTAAATTATTTACTTAATAGAGTTAAAACTATTTGAACAAAAAAACATCAGCAACTATATTTGTATGTCTCTGGACCTTGGACTGTAGGGTGGACAAAACAAACAAATTAAACACATGATATTGGGCTAAGTGAAATTAAGGACATTTTTTTTATTGATAGTGAAAATTTATGAATTAAAATTAATTGAGGTATATATTTATATATAATAATATTATGAACACTACTACTATTACTACTACTACTACTACTACTACTAATCATAGATGATGAAAATATGTATTATCTATTTAACATTTATAATAATATTCATAGGGTGGGGGGGGGAAAGTTATAAGGAAATAAACAAGAAACCCCGGGAACCCAAAGTGATAATAAACAACAGATTTGCGGTGTAAATGACTACTACTACTTTTTTCACTATCCATTGTTAATTTTTGATTAAACTAGTGATAAAAGTAAATTTGCACATATACATTTTTTTCATAGGTCTAAATTATTTAGAGTTAAAACTATTTGAACAAAAAAACATCAGCAACTATATTTGTATGTCTCTGGACCTTGGACTGTAGGGTGGACAAAACAAACAAATTAAACACATGATATTGGGCTAAGTGAAATTAAGGACAGACATTTTTTTTATTGATAGTGAAAATTGATGAATTAAAATTAATTGAGGTATATATGTATATATAATAATATTATGAACACTACTACTATTACTACTACTACTACTACTACTAATCATAGATGATGAAAATACGTATTATCTATTTAACATTTATAATAATATTCATAGGGTTTCTTCCCCTTGCCGCCGTGATATTTGACTGTCTCTGCGTTTGGGTTGTCCAAGAGCTTTTTTGTAAAGTCAATTGCTCAACTTTACATCTCCTGCCCCTCCGTCAGCTCATTTACAGGGCTCAGCTGAAGTGTGCTGGGGTGTTTGATGCACCAGTGCACTCACTTTACATCCCCACTGTAAACATTGTCTATGATATTATTCACAACACTGTCCTCCAGAGAGATGCACCCCCGGTGAGGCCCCTCTGAATATGGAACACCGGCTATTGTGCTTACCTGCTGCCCCATATCAGCGTGGCCTTTAGGTGGTTCTCGTTCAGATCTCTTTAGCTGGGCTGGAGGGTAATCCCTGGGCAGCCGGGGCTTCTCTGTTGTCTCCTGGTTGTTTTCTGTGTAGTTCATAAATTATAGATGGGCCATGTCGAGGGCCATCATGCTGCCTGATCCCTGTCTGTGCTGACAGCTGTATGATGCGCACTGAGTGCAGCAGATTGGGAGCTCAGAGTTTCATCAATAAATATCACTCTGACCCTCACACTTGGCCTCGTGTCAGCGGTCAAGGTAATGGCTTTTTATTATCGTGAAGGGCATCCCAGCGTGGGGTAGTCTTAAGGTTGCTCGTCCATCTCAGGTCTGCGGACGCAAAGACAGACAGAGAGGGAGATAAAGAGAGGGAGAGCGAGAGAGCGAGAGAGAGAGAGGGGAGAAGAGTGGCTGGCCTGAAGTTTAAATGGACTGGGCTGTTATTATGGGAAGCCGGAGCGAGAGTGTGGATGTGTTGTGCGTTTGACAGTCCACACCAGGGGGCTTTTGTGTGGTGCTTCACAGGAAGTAGTGATTTTCATGGACACATTATTGGATTTGATTAACCTTATTAACCAGCTGTGATGAATTGTATTGAGCCCACTGCTTCACACAGACTCTCAAAGAAAAAAAATTGTGAGTGTGTGAATGTTGGTGAAGGACGGCCTGTATTTGCGTTTGATCAGTGTGTATTCGAGTGTGTGTGCGTGTGTGTGTGTGTGTGTACGGTATGTGCGAGTGTGCGTATGTGTTTGTGTTAGCTGATGGTTAGCTCTAACTGCCCGGCTCATAGATGACAGGGCTTGAAATGCCATGATTGTGTACTGAAAGCTGAGGCAGCTGTACATGCTGCATGATGTCTTCAGAATACAGGTTTTTAGACAAAACAATATAGAACAGAACAGCATTTTGTCTAAAGTTCATTCATCAAAAAGCTGCATATTTTTGAAAAGGGTAAAAGCCCCACACAACCCTGTCAGAGAAGCGCAAAGGCTAGATACTATAGATTACTTTAATCCCCTGCCAGATATAAAACGGATAATTACATATTTGTGGTGGAGGCTGTGTGGTGAAAAAATCAATACCGCCTTTTTTTTTCTTTTTTTTTTTTGTATGACACTTCATTAGTGTGAAAAAATCTTGGAGCTGAGAAGAGCTGCACTGCAATTAAATGGTTCTGCTACCTTAGACTTTGTAATGGCTCTATATTATTATCCAGTTTATTTGAAATAGTGGTTGCACTTGTGGAGTAATTGGAAACCATTGATTATGTACTTTTATGTCTACACTCTTGCACATCATTATGGAGAGAAGCAATAGTTAGTTAGCCTCTCTAATGAAGCACTAATTGCACTAAGTAGGTTAAGATGTTAGTCAAACTGCACTCAACTGCACAAAGACTCCCAATTAATCTGCATACACTGACTAGCAGATGTTGTTGTGGACTGCGGATTGTGCACATATTTTTTTATTTGGTTTGCATCCGACGCTGTTGCGCGAATGGAAATTGTGTTGTGTGTATCGGTCTATTGGCAGCAGATGAAATTGATTAGAAAGAGTGGAAATAAGGGGCGGTGGGAGATTAAAAATAAATAAATATATATATATATAAAAAAATGCAAGGTGATGGAATATAAAGTGGCCACTTTGCTCCTCTTTTCAAAGCAGGACCATTTGTAATGTAGGTTTCCTCCTGATAATGTCAGCAGTGTAACACTGGCTGGTAATTGCACAGAAGTGTCCGTTAACTCGTGCCACTGTGTTAACATTTATTTAAAGATGTGAGGACCTTCCGCTTAGGTTAGCCCCTGACATATCTCCAATGTGTCCAGCCGTGATGTATATAATCCAGTATGGGAACTGAGATATCATTTATGTCTGTTTATCCGACGACACACAGGGAAGTGAGGTTAGAAATAGAGAGAGAGAGAGAGAGGAGGGAGCGAGGGAGGGAGGGAGGGAGGGAGGGATGACACACACAGGGAAGTGAGGTTAGAAATAGAGAGAGAGAGAGAGAGAGAGAGGAGGGAGCGAGGGAGGGAGGGAGGGAGGGATGACACACAACAATGGGCCGCAAGCCCAACCTGAAACCACAACATCACAAAGCACACAGTTTGTCCCCTAATAGTCCACTGAGCCACCCAAATGCTTTTTCCTAAATATTTTTTGCCAGCAACATCCTTAACCCCCGATATCACTTGCTGCTTGTGCGGTGACTTTAAAAAAAAAATGGACGCTGTAGCTGCAACCATCAACTTGTTGTTCATAGAGTTAGAATTTGATGCATGTTTCAATCGCTAGTAATTCATATGTTGCGTTGATAGCATTTATATTTATAAACAAGTTTTTTTTTTTACAGTCAACAAACGTATTAACAAATCATCAAGCTATCTTACATCTATCGTGTGTTTTTTTTTTTTCCTGTTCATTTCCTTAAAACCCAATCAATTTTCTGCTATTTATTGAAAACTAAAAACAACATCCATTCAACTCGGGGCCCAATTTATTGTCTGCACAAATGTGATGGATTGTCCATTTGCGAAAAATGAATCACCCTGTCCAGATATTAGTGTAGCGCGTTAGCCACTGAGGTCATTAGAGCCGGTAGCAGGCCGCCACCCCCTCCATGGTATCAGTGTGTCTGTGTGTGTGTGTTTGGGGTGGGGAGCGGGGGGGGTCCATGTGTAGACCGTCCTGTCCCCATCCTGGTCCTCTGTGGAAAGAGCGATGCTGACAGTACACTCCTGGCAATCAGTCAGCTCGCCACCCACCACTATGCGCCATCCGAGATGCGGAGAGCCGGGTTACAGCCTAAACCCTGAGGCGGGCGGCGGCAGCGGCAGCAGCAGCGGGATAACTTGCTGCTTTTTGATCTTTTTTTTTTTCCTCTTTCAAACGGCTCAAATTCTCACGCTGTTGTACGCTCGAGAGACACTTCAGCCTCCACTACCCAGGAGAGGTGGGGGAAAAAAAAAGAAAAAAAGGTTTAAGCTCCCCGTCCGCTTGTTACAGACGGAGAACGAACGACGCAAATTAAAAATAATGCCGCGAATGAAATGAAATTCCGCCATGTTGTTTGTCGGTTACACAACTGCCATCTGTTGAGCATGCTGAGCAGGGTTAGTTGGCGTAAACTGGAGTATTAAATGTGGGGTGGAGACCTCTATCAGGACCTCTTATTAAGAGAAGCTGGTTCTTGGTGGGATCTTAAGAAATCTCCTGGCTTTATGGGGCTGTCTGGGGAGAGGGTCAAACCCCTGTAAGCTGTCATTGCACATGAAAGGATTAATGTCATCTTATAAGAAGGCGGGTGGGGGGGGGGGGCTTCTTATAGTTTATTTATTCTGTTTCATTCACATTCTGCCGGCTCTGTAAAAGAAAAAGGCTAATGTCGGGTCTAATTTGTAGCCCTTTAAATTCCAGACAGAGATTCTTTACATATCTCTGGAGCTCATGGCTCTTCTCGCCGCGGCCCCTCTCCTCTGCTCCTTCTGGGATTCCTCTTAAACCCGACCAATTTACTATCTGAAGCAAAGTGAAGATTTACATGAGTTTGTACTTGAATGGCTCCAACTCCAGCCTCATGCACTAAACACTCCTACTGTAATTACCATTCGTGGATCCGGCTCTCTGATACCCTCTCTCTTGCTCTCTCTCTCTCTCTCTCTCTCCCCCCCCCCCCCCCCCCCCCTCCCCCTCTCTCCTCTGCACCTAGGCCAATTGAAGGGGAGAGAAAAAGGAAAATACTTATTCCCCAATGCTGATTCTTAGTGCTCCTTGTTCAGGATCTGTAATTGGATCTGTGTTTTCGACTCCCTGCTAATAAGCAGCTTACTTTGGCTCCCTCTAGACTTGACCCACCGCATTTTTGTTTTATGAATTTTACAAGGGGATTTTAATAGTTGCTTTAGGCTATGCAAAACATAGGCTGAAGGGGAGGCATAATGCGGGAGCCCTGACACGCGAGCACGCCTGAGTGGCTGCTTATCATTGCGGACAGGTCTCATAACTTTCATGGAGATTGATGGAGGACAAAAGGGATCGCCCAAGAAGAGGGACATGAGAGAATATTAACCTGTGCTCCTGTAACTAACTATAATTGTTTTGCATCGGGTCTCTCCTCAGGCAGCCGCCCTCATTATCTTTACCCGTACATGACGGCACAGCTGATTTTAGTCGCCGGGCTTGTTAGAGGAGATCGGAGGTCAGGGCAGACTGTAATCTGCCTTTGATTATTTTTATGGTAGAATGCGACGGCCAGGGGCCGAGGAGTTGTATCGATGCATTTTACAAACATAACACCTCATTTCCCCTCATTTTACATTTGCGTAAATTGTTTTCCGAAGTTCACTGCTCTGGGCTGTTTGTAGAAGCAGTCTGAGCAGGTTAAGAATCTATTATTTTAAAATGAGGATTGTTTTGTCCACGCCTCGTAGTAGAAGTAGTAGTATTTGTACATCGTTTTAGCTTGAAATGAAGGAAATGTTTCCTATATTTAAATATTCCGTTCTGTACTTTTTTTTTTTTTTAAGTAAAGTTGAACAGACTGTGGATTTTTTTGTATGTCCTCTCTCTCTCACTCTCTCTCTCTCTCTCTCTCTTTCTCTCTATCTCTCTAATGTAGACTGGTGCTAGTCCAACGCTCATTTAAAATTGGCAGAATGACAGAGTCACCCATATTGGGTCACTGAAATGAGAGCGATAGCGGGGGGGGGGGGGGGGGAAGGTAAAG
>JAFBJU010000431.1:1333410-1510302 GCA_016785305.1 Colistium nudipinnis
AGCCCTTTTTCTTTTGATGGAAAAAAAAAAAAAAAAAAAACCCCAACAAAAAACCAGGGGCCGCTCCTCTCATCAGTCTTCCGTCTGACAGTTGAAAACAGTTTACTTTCTAAAAAGCTGTCGAAACAACCATCTAGATTGTAGTATATTTGGAAAAAGAAGCAACATGTCCAGCAACTAACACCTAATTCCTTTTATGGGGAAAAAAAAAAAAAAGCTATAAACCCACATACCACACCGGGGGTCTGTGTGTCTGTGTGTACTGTATATGAGCTTCGTGAAAAGACCTGCTATCCTAATATGAAACCATATTCTTCACATTACCCCATTGCTATTTAACTGCAAAGATTATTCTTGCCCCAGATGCTTGTGCACCTTTATCGACCGCAATTTCTCCTTCAACTCAACTTTCTAGGAATATGCGCGGATACAGCGCACTGAGCAGGCAGCTTCTCGAGAAATTACCTTTTGTGGCGTCACCTCCTTGTGCGAGGTGTCTGCGGCTGTCTTCCGGACATCTGTCAGGTCTTCCCCATCATTGTGGAGCCCAGTGAACCACACTAAGAGACCGTTTAAAGGCTCAGGAATCCTTTCCAGGTTTTTTTGGGGGGGGGGGGTTAATTAGCTGATGACAGTGGGAGCTACAGTATTGAACTTTTTCCAGAATATTACATTTTTTAGAGAACTTGGGGTTTTAATTAGCTATACTGTATTCAAAATGAAAAGAAACAAGTCTTGAAATATCTCACTATGTGTGTGATGCATCTATATGCATTTCAGTTTATTTATTTTTTTATTGCCCTAAATTCACCGAAATAAATGAACCTTTCCTCAATCTCTTCATCGAGAGAGAGACCTGTAGATACACAGTTGAGTGTGAGAGCTAATGCCAGCTATATCATCGTATCCCCACATACTGTACATTTAGTGTGTCGGCCCTGTTTGGATCGAATTCGGAATCCCAATTCGTTTCCAGCAGCTAATTCAATTGCGACATGTTTCTCTCTGAGGGAAGTGATTGATTTCCTCACTGGAGCACTGTCTATTGTTATCATCATTATCAGCCCAGTTGAAACGTCTTTCATCAGCGGCCCATAAATGCTCCTGCATGTACTGGTTCATTTCAAAGCAGTCATATCCATCGTATACCCACGGTGATGACAACACAATAAGCCGTTGTTGCAGCGACACATAGCTTGCAATTGACTCACATATTCGTCATGCTACTTCCCTATTTGGGTAGAGCCTCACCTACTCCGTCTACTGTACCATCCCTACTACAGTATATCTATTGCGAGATTCCTTTCAGGTTTTGTTTTTGCTTCATTTCAAGAGTGCCTCTTGTGCCTTTTGACATGTTTTGCCCACGTCATAAAAAAAAAAACCACGACGGTCGTGGCGGCGTGGTCAGAAAACGGATCACATTTGAAACATTTGGGACAAAAAGTCCGCTGCAGCCATGGGCTGTATCTCCTTTGTTATCTAACGAGATGTACGGTTATTCCGATTTTTGAGCTCCTATACTCTTTGATTCTGTAGAAGAAAATGTGGCGTACATATAGACGCGTAAAGTTGGCTTGTCTCTGAGATATAGGTCCTAACTTGGTGCAGTGTATTTAATCATCGCTGTAAAGGCTCTGCTTGGGGACTGGAGCTTCTTCTTATCATACTTTAATCAATATCTCTCGCACTATGTTAACGCAAAGCAGTCCTCCCCACACTATAGAGATATAGCGTACTCTACCATGGCTCTTGTTCTTTAGATATGGAAATTAAATATGATTTTGGGACTGCAAATGCTGCAAATTATTAAATGTTATTATAAAAGTAAGATGAGATCGTTTTCAGCAGGCATTTATGCTTTATTCCAACAATAGGACTTTTGTTATATTTGTTCTTGTTTTGTTACACCGAACCTCCGTTAATTCACCTCCGATGATTTCCACAGTATGTAGTGTGGTCGCATTAAACAGAAACAGCAACCTAAGGTAGAAAAGGGGGAAGCAGGTGTAAGGTGCCTTCCTTTAACATAATCACTGCCATTCATCTAAGAATGGAATTAACTTCATGATAGGCAGTGAAAAGTACCTATCCATCTCTGATGCAGGGAATTCAAAGATGCACTGACAGTCAATTAAAAATGAAAGATAATCTGCTCTTTGCCTTGAGTGGAATCCTCATATATAATTTCACATATGCACCATGAAATACCCTGCCATGATTTTACATCAGTTCGACCATTTATCTGTCTCGGTTTATTATTTTCTAAAGTGGGAAACCATAACATCTGAATATTTACCTGCATTTTCGGCAGGGCCGCTGGCTTCCCGGTGACTGTTGTATGACCACATTTTTTTAGTATTCCTCGGGGATCCATTCCCGTCTATATGTGTCTATAAAGGGAATTTGCTGAGAGCAAAGTGAACATGTTATGTCGGTCGTTTGCTGTGCAAGGATATTTTCTTCCAACTGCATTTTAAATGCTGTGTTCCTCCCCATTACTCTGCGCCGAGGACCATTTAAATGCCCTTTAATTAGTGTGTCCTTCCTCTCCATCGATAGGCCACTGGTATTCACTCAGAGGACTAATGACTCCTAATTGAATTGCTTTAAAGAGAAACACAATAGGTCCTATCGTCAGTACCCAAACGGCAACATTTGGGGGCCAATCCAAAACGCGGGTCGTTTTGTGCAGTGTTTCACTAATCGGAGGTTGCACATTTTCACATGAGCAGAGAGAAGCCGGATGTTACCGCGGTGATGTCGGATCATGCTCTCTCAATAGAGCCCGGAGAGGAGGGTCGGGGGGGGGGGGGGGGGGGGGGCGGGGGGGGGGGGGGGGGGGGGCGCCGGGATGGGGGTGGCTTGTGGATCATCAAAATCTCAGTAGCTATTGATTTGATCTTTTCATATTGTCAAGGAGAAATATAATCATAATAGAGCAACATAGCACGATATCTCCCTCGAACACCTTCTAATAGCTATTGCGGCTCATTATCCGGCTTGCCTGCGCCAGACCCCGAAATACTCCCGAGCGCTGCAGCCCTGTCAGGCTGTCCTTTTCATTCACGTCCTGTCCTCACAACCAAACAACTTGACAATACAGGGAGTATGCACGTATTTTTTGCTGCAGTTCAAACTCGCCATTATTCCCAAAAATACGGGTTGCTATAGAGATAATATACATCAGACTTAAGAAAGAAGACCCTCGCTCTGCGGCCTTTGCCCGTTTCTGCAGGGCCAAATATTTCCAGCGCCCCCTCCCGAGTCCAAACGGTGTCGGCCTCCGGGCCCACCGTTTCCACGCCTCCATTTACACAGACGTCCGTCCGACTCTGGGACTACCAATGTCTCCCCGTTCTACGCTGTACTTTTCGAACTTTTTTTTTAAACGGGCGGCGTGGGGAGGAAAAAAAAAAGAAGAAGACACATTACGTTTAAAGTGGCTCGATTCGAAGATTTTCTCTGAAACCCGAAGTAAGGCGCCGGCCCCCGTAGATCAAACAGAGCGCGGTTGACCCCTCGAAATGAAAAGTTGTGTTGAAGGGGGATGAGCAATGTTACGTAGATACACTGTGCAGAGAATTTTATCTGGAACTTAATGATCCTATTTCCTGCAGAGTGTCATTGGCATCGCCGAAACTTTCTGTCCTAATTATCCATTTCAGCCTGTCTGTTTCCCGTCACCGCAGTCCCTCATTATCCCCGCAGCCACCTCACAGTCTGCTCAGTGTTACATTAGTAAAATAGAGCCTTTGATTTGTTCCTCAACAGCACAGACGTTGTGGAAAACAGGGGAAGGGAATGAGAGCGTGGAAAAAGTGAAACAAATAAAGAGAAGAGGGTCGCAAAAGTCTTCTTTATTAGCCTGGGAGAAAGCCTCGCGTGTTGAATATATTGACCGTGTCGCCCTGCAGTTTTTTTTGGGGGGGGGGGGGTAGGAACTAAATTCAAGGCCTACACGCCAGGGATTCGATGCATCGCGGACATAATAGGGGATATTTTGGTTAGCTCTGTGACGTATGAGAAATATTTTTGGGTCGGGAGCGTGAACTGCCGAAGGGCATTTGTAGAACAAAATGCTTTTGACTGTGGAAACGATGAGTGGCCGCACCCCCTGCGGTTGGAATGATGCAGTGGAAAAAAACGAAACCAACAAACAAACAAAACAATTGAACCGATCTTAAAACGAACCTGCCCTCATTCAAAGAGCTTCACTCGCGCGCCCCCCCCCCCCCCCCCCCCCCCCCCCCCCCCCCCCCCCGCCCCGCCCCCCCCCACCCCCCCCCAGCGTTCCTGCGAGCGGGACGCGCCGCGCGAAAAATCTACAACGCCTTAACAGCCTCGTAGCCCCTTTGCTGTGACATTACGTCGCTCTTATTAAAGCTCTGCCTGTTCCTTACCGGCCATATCTCAGAATAAAACGTGACAGCAATAAGAACCCGATCATGTCGGGTCACTCTGTTTGAAAGCAGCTCCTGCCTCGGCTTCCCCGTAATTAAAGCCGCGCCAAAGCACTCGTCCGTCTTTGCATATTCCACGGTGGGGACATTGATACTCATTATTTCTTAAGTCTAAACACCAAGACTGTGTCAAGAATGCATCCATCACCGGCGGGGCCCGCTCGGCGTCAGCAGAAATGTCTTTTTTCTCTCGCCGTCAGCAAATTTGCCCATTTCCTCCTTCGCTGGGGTTCTGACGCGCAGTCATGGCGAGGAGATGACTTTCCAACGCAGGGACGTTGAGGACGGCGGCTTGTTAGCCCGCTCTCCCATCCCCTGCGCTAATGACAGTCATTAACAGGGCCACATTAGGAGAGCCACCTCAGGAAGCGGCCGACTGTTCATTTGCATGGCGTCGATGCGGGAGGACGGCGTGCTGTGAAAGGCGCGCCACGTGTGCAGCGGTGCGGCGCTGCCTGTTTGCCTGTCCTGTTCTTAACAGCGCCGGGGCCTATTCTCCCATTCATTATGTGCCTAAAGCTTGAGTTATCCTCTCCTTGGTGCGGGGATGAATGTTATTAAAGGCGTAGCTGTCTGACACAGCTCTAATGAAAAATAGGATGCTTCTGAAGGTTATGTTGCCAGCCAGCTCGGAAAAGTGCCTGCTTCATTTTTTTTTTCCCCCACCCCGGCACAGGGCAACGTAATTCCCACCTCTTGATAGATCTTTTTTCTTAAGTTTTCGGTGCCTGTGTGTGCAGGAGCCTCATCATAAAGAGACCTTTATTATCCGTGTTTCTTCCTCCGTGGATGCTCAACAAAGGGCGAGACTGGACTTTTTGGCAGATCATACAATTGTGAAAAACCACATCCATGTTTTCTCCAAAGTGGCGGCTGCTGCCGTGGGGGTTTTAATTGAGAGGCATCGCTGTGATTTTCCCGCAGACAAGGGGATGGTTTTAGTTGCCCTAATATAAAACTAGAATTGTGTACTTCTGACCATTTTTTTTTTTTTTTTTTTTTTTAACCTTTGTTTGCAATATTCTTTTTTCAAACTAAAAACTCATAGAGTTTACAAATAGAAGAAAACCTTTACTAATCCCCACAATAAGGATAAACAGATAAATAATGGAGGATTGCACTACAGTAAGTGGCCTCCATTCAGATGACGCAGGCCAGTGACAGTGAGGGACGACTGCTCAGCGCTAGGGTCAGACTGGGCTTTTCAAAGCTCCATCAGAGGTGGCAGGTCAGGCTGAAGACGACCTGACCCGCCCACACTGACGGATCCCAGCTCTGGCCCTAAGTGTACACCCTCCCCTCCCCCTCAAGCCCTGCCCTGGTTTGGCCTGGCCAGTCCCTAACAGCCCCACCAGAGCCACATGGGAAGCCTGTGACAGACGCACACGATACCAGGTTACTCCAATTTAGCCCTTCATTTAAATAAAAGATTTCCCCTGCAAAGTTCCCATGTCGGCATATTTTGTAAGTTCATGACTGTTGCCATCGGCCATCTGCAAACATAACAACGAGGATGGTGCGAAACTAAAATGCACTTGAGAGAGACACGTGTTGTCTTGATGCACGGATTCCTTATTTAAAGCCAAAATTTTAAAATAAATGCTCTTGTATTTTTCCTATATAAAATAGAAGCTTATATTTCAGCCCACTTTGTTAATACCTTAATGCACAGTTCATTTAATTTTGTACTGGGTTTCTTCAATGTGTGGACATGAATAAATGACACCACCAAGTTTATCCGTGGGGAAAGCAGAAACAATAGGAATCTAACATCACAGAATGTAATAATATCATTTCCACTGCTTTATATATTTTTTTGAAAGGATCTGGGTTTGCAATCATTAATCATATATTATGATATATATAATATTAAAGTACTTTCTGAGAGAAAATAATAAATATTCTGTTTCAGAAATGTAAGTACTTGATTAGAAAACCATTTATATTTAAATCTAAAACAACATGTTTTATCCGCCTGACATCATTATATTATTCATTTTAAAATCTGATTTACAAAAAGATTGTAGATTCACCGCAAAGACTGGAAACCAACTCTGATATTATTCTTTCCAGCAATATAAGAAACAATGTTGACTTCACAAAATGTCACCATCAGTCATCCAATTGATCAGTAATTATTCTTTTTAAATACATATTTTTAGCGAAGACATTCAGCATGAGATGATAACAAACAGCAGAATGTTATTCCCATTTTTTCATGCTTTTAAAGCAGTTTTTCTTTTTATCGTTTTGAGGAAATCTATTCCTGCTTTGGTATAACATAACTCTAAAAAAAAAAAAAAAAAAAAAAAAATCTGATTCAAATTGTTTGCCATTCAGGATTTTCAAGGCTGCTCTAAATCCAGCGTTATATCGTCCTCCGAGCGGCCCTGTCTGCTGTGTAATCAGCAACAGACCCTAAACACAGATGTTTCGGGGTCAGCCAGCAAGACCTCTGACAATTGGTCACCACCTCTTACTGCGTGTAAATCACAGCCAACGTCAGCAGCCCCAAAAAACCATGGGTATGTGGGTGTTCCCCTTACCAAAAAAAACATGAGTTACAAGCTGAAAGTGGTTCCCTGTCACTTTAATTCTTAATCTTTGGAACCCGCAATTTTGGAATTCTGATTTGTGTCAGTTTTTTTCCTTTCTTTTTTTTTATGAAGAATAAGTCTACTCAAGTGTGAACTAAAAGCTGGCCATCACGAAATGTACAGTATTTAGTACCATGTTCACTCCAATTTTTTTCACATCTGAAAAGCTAAACAAAAGGAATGATTTCTCATGTGCAGCGGTTTAATTTCATTTGTTGACTTGCGACTGGCAGATATTATGGCTCCACCATCACCTGTGGAGCGTTTAAAAACATGCAACTTTCCTCGCTGTTGTCGGGTCTCGCGGTTTGTTAGGGATGTTTTTGAAGTAGCGACTCGCCGTGTCAGATTATGCCACATATCCATTTGACTTTCATAAGCTGTTTACGCTTCAGAAATTGTGGCAATGGCTTCTCTCTTGTGCAAAGGCTTTTACATATGTTGTGACTCGGAAATACTGCCCCAGTTAAAGCTATCATCCTAAAAAAAAAAAAAAAAAAAACACCACCACCACCACCGCCACCACTACCACTACCACCACACGGCAAAATGTGGCTTGTCATTTTTCTTTTGTTTTATGTATCTTGTTTGGTCTTTCAAATAGAGTGTGCGGGGTTGTTTTTTTCACAGAAGCGAGACAAAAACACAGAACTCTTACATTGTTCAAGCCATAAAAAAACGTAAAACATAAAACTCAATGCAATGCTGCCTTTGATTTATTATAACTTTATCACCATTAATTTAATAATAGTGGATTTTTTCCCCCCTCCATTCTTACGCTTAAATCGTCGTCTGCTATTTTTTTTTTTTCAAAGGGCACATGTTTGTGAACCTATTTCTGGCTTATGTTTTACACAAAGCCTCTTCATAATGTGTTTAATGTGGACAATATTGCTTACACGTGGGCTCTTATTAGTGAGAGGCAGTCTGGTCTCAGGATCAGTGGCGGTATCCTTAAGGGATGGCCTTTCTTAGAGAGGGATGAAGCAAGTACATGTGAAAAAAACCCAGCGTGAGTCCTGTTCAAAGGCACAGACGAGTTCTGACTGGATTAACATTTATTGACCGT
Source organism: Colistium nudipinnis (assembly GCA_016785305.1). Taxonomy (NCBI): domain Eukaryota; kingdom Metazoa; phylum Chordata; class Actinopteri; order Pleuronectiformes; family Rhombosoleidae; genus Colistium; species Colistium nudipinnis. Next base: position 1,341,540 of record JAFBJU010000431.1, read on the forward strand.
TCAAGCTTTTCCTTTTCCTTTTTTCTTTTTTTTCCCTTTTTTTTTTTTGTTGCTCCAGGACAAAGATTCAAACTCAATTGCAGTGGCTGTTCCACCAACTGATCACCAGTGTGCCAACAAAAGCCTCCCTAATAGGTGCTTCATTAAGGATTAGAAACTCCCTATTACAAAACAAATTAAGCATGCTCTGATCTTAACCTATAGGTCGAACAGCATTACAGCAAAGTTTAAGCCGTTAGATGGCTGAAAAACTTATTACGGGTTAGCGCTGAGATAGCAGTTTGGTATTGATTTTACGATAGCTAGGTATGATGATTTATGGAGTGCTTGTGTCAGTATAACAAGCTGAAGGACACACAATATCATCTCCAACATCATTAAAATTCAGAGGTCTCCAGAGCTAGCTCATCAAGTACTGTTCACCACCTTGGAATTTCACACACACGCACACGCGCGCACGCGCACACACACACACACTCACTCACTCTCTCACACACACACGCACGTAGTCTAAAATATCAGGATGGAGAAAAGGCGTGCGTTCACTCTAGCTTTCAGATTTTTCCAGATTTTTGATGCAGTGCTATGTTGTGAGGGCCTTTCTGGTTTCTCTTTTAACTATGTTTACCCTGTTTTGCATTTAATTTCTGCTATTACGGTATGCTTACAATCTGATTTGTGTTTAAGCTCGGTTAATGTTTATATCAATTGTACAGCACAGCAGTTCAAAAGGTCTAGCCTCCGCACCGTCAGCACTGACAGACTTCGGTGGTACACTAGAGCCCCCTGTGGGCACGCGCGGGTACTGCCGGCCGGTGGTAATGAGCCCCTTCTGTAGTTATTTATAATTGGATGAGGATTTGTTGTTGAGAATTTGTCCCAATGATGATGATGAACATTATCTGAGATCTGTTTTTTTTTTTATTGTTTCTAAGTAGTTGTCAAGAATAATTTGCAACAATTCAGCATCAACCTGCGTTTTCACATAAGACTAATTGCCACATTTAAAAGATGGATATAAATATAATCTTGTTTTCTTTGTGCGCTAGAAGTCACTTGTTTCTGCCAATGCTGCAAAGACATAAACAGACTTCAAGCACGGGGTGGTCCCTCATAAACTTGCTGCACACCATTTTTTTTCTCTGCTAAGGTCTAAAGTCTTTCGTGGCTTTGTAAATACAGTCCATTAATTACTGTGGTGTGAAAGTCAGTCGGACCACCAAACATAGATTCTTTGGTGGTATTTAAAACCAACATTCATTTTAATTTCGCTGTCATCTAACTACTATTCTTAAAAAAAGATATGTTTAATTGTATAGTACAGTGAGCAAACAATATAGTAAACAAATCATATCGCTGTCCTTTTCACCCTCTCCTGCTTCTCCCCCATAGAACCCCAACAAGGAGACATCAGACTACCATATCCGGTCGGGCTGTCCGAGGATCGGCCAGTGGGATGGAGGTAAGCTTCTGGGCTTCTGTCTGTCTGTCCCTCAGATTCCTCTGGATCCACCCCCCCTGCCTGGATCCCAGATTCTCTCCATCATCTCCTCCAACCGTGAGGGCTAACCGGCAGGGCAGGGGCGTGTGGGCGGACATGCTGGTTGCTGGCAGCGTGCTCCGTCTGCTCGTGAGTAATGCGAATACAGAGACGACCCCCTCCGACCCCCCCCCCCACCGCCCAAACACACTTTCACACACACATCTCCCACTCCTAGAAAGAGATGGGCCGTGGATGGAGAGGCAGGCACTCCTGCTGTGACTTGGCGCACCCCACTGGACAGCTGGAGACTTGGACCCTGCCAAACATGTCTGACAGAGCAGGGGGTTGCAGGAGGTGCGAGGCTGGGTGAGGCCCGAGGTGGCTCCCATACCTGCAGCTGATCATCTGTAATTATCTGCACTTACATGCCAGTGAGATAAACGGAGGGACGGTGGGCCCATTGGTTGATGCTATCGTAGAAAGCAGTAAGAGCTATAATCAGCTAATGCTAATTTATATTTCCCCAAACCCGGTCAGTTCTGTACCCACGGCAACAATGACGTGTCTCATTTGGGTCATGCGAATGTGCAAGCAGTGAGGGTTTATGGTGGCAACCCATGATCCTTCTACTTTTAATTTACACCTTTTTTAACAGTGGTTCTGGCTAAGAAAATGAAAGAAAACATGTTTCTAAAAGCCTCATGACACACCTCTTCTAATTTACAAATGATACTATACGTAAAAAAAAAATATATATATATGAAGATATATATTTTTACAATCAGATATCACCCAGAGAGGCAGCAGGGTAAGTTGAGTTGAGGTTCATCGTATGGTAGCGCGATGCATTCCTGAAGAGAGACTATCTGAAGAGAGACTATCGGAAGAGAACTCACAATATGTTTTTTCCTAAGCCAGCAATCCACAAATTCTCCTTCTCCGGGTCAACCTGTAGTGCTCGTAGTATATAGATTAGAGAAAAGTGTTATAATCTACAGTGAGTCTCTTCATCATAAAGCTGTCAAGCTGCCCCTGCTTTACGGTCCTAATGCGGAATAGATCCCTCCCTATAAGGAATAAAACCCCGTTAATGTTATGAATGTCAAGCTAAGCCCCCTGCAAAGTGGCCCTGGCCCATTTTCAGCTCCTTCGTTCTCAATCTATCCGCTTCATCTTGATTCATCAGCTACCGCGGCTTATTATGGAGAGCTGACAGCATGCTGGGCTCCTTGATAAATGACACCGCTCCGGCCAGATTCAAAAACGTGAGGCTCAAGTGCCAATTATCTATGCAGACCCGCTTAATAAGGGGATCTCTTGTTAACTATCCGATCTCAGCGTGAGCATCGTTTGTCATGAAGGCCCCCTTGTTTACCTCAGAGACAGGAGTTCCCGGGACCTCCCTGCCGAACATATGTAAAACCCGGATCTTTGTTCCTTTAATAACCTTTTATTAACGGCCTGACATCATGATTAAGTTTGGCCCCGGGAACACGCGCCCAATGAGGTACACGATTACCCTCGCCCGCGCGGCAGTAGCGCGGCCGATCACAGTCAGAGAGAATAATGAATATTGAGCCGGTGTTTGATCCGTTCCACGTCGAAAGCCCAATTTGCTCGAGCACCTGGAGCCGTGCGGCTGCGCGCCGTTGTTTTGTTCTGAGGTGATGATAGATGCTCACGGGAGCTTATATCCACGAGCACATCTTCTCCCGATTTGTAAAGCACGATAAGCGCTTTGACCTTAGCTCATCATTGCAGCTCATTAAAGCTTTTGTTTGTTCCACCTTGGAGGAGGAAGCCGGGGCTTAAATCGGCTCGTTGCAAACTATTAGGGCTCTGTCAAGAATCCGGAGATGCTCTGCGCCCGGCTTTTGGTTTTCGTTTCGCAACTTCTGCGCGGTCTCAAGGTCTCCGATTAATAAACACTCGCCGTGGTCAGAGGTGCGGCGCAGCTGAGGGAGGCGAGACGCCCGCTATCGTATCTGAAACCTCCTGTCAGCCGCATCTTGGATGTCTGGCTCACAGGTTTCACGGCTCGGGCTTGGTAGTTTTTTTTTTGTTTTTTTTTTCATTTTTTTTTATTTCCAGGAAAGCAGCAAATCAAATATTTTGCAGGGTCTGCCCGGCCAAGGGACTTTGTCTTCCGTCAAGAAACACCTTCTTGGTCGTAAGTGCAGCAGTTGTAAAAATACTTCCAGACAGCACACGGAACATTCCTTTTAACCTTAGTTGTCCGGCATGGGATTGTAGAAAAAAAAAGAAAGAAAGAAAGAAAGAAGCAGGGTTCTTTGAAATAAATAATTAATCACTGTGTTTTTCTATTATTGCTCGGCTATGGAGTCGGTAGGAAGCCAGGTGGAGCGATCAGATCTTCACAGCATCCCCACTTCCTGTCCCCCCCCCCCCCCCCCCCCCCAACAGAACGCTAGACTGTCTAGGCAGCATCTGCTGTGGAAAAATAAAGCCCCTTCTCCTCCTCGTGTAGAGGAGATCATTTGCATAATACCCCCCCCCACCCCCTCTGTAAGGTGAAAACAGAATAATAATTGGTTTGCCCTTTTCTCTCTGTGTGTTGTAAAACAGTTAGGAATTAATTTGAGGATAACTGTGCAATTAATTCCAAATGCTAAAGATGGTGTGTGTGTGGGGTGGGGAGGGGAGGGGGGGGTGTTCCTTTGATTCAAAAGGAGGGGAAAGGATGCACAGACGGAGGTCACGAAACAAAGACTTTGTGTTTCTGCCGCGGCTGGAAACTTAGTCCACTGCGTTTAAAAAGTGCACCACGGGGGCTTTTGGGGGTGCGCCGCTCACAAACGGGGCAAAGGGGTTGGCTGGATTACCCCTTACACATTTATTATCACTCCGCCGGTGAAGTCCCAACTTAACTGCGTATACTCGGCTGTGTAGTTTCGATATATTCCTGTCTTAATGATGAATAATAGTGCCGCAGCAAAAAAAAAAAGGGAGGCGTGAACACTAGAATTGGCGAGTCTGATTTTAGCCTTGTTACACCACGCTGTAAATTCCACATGCATCCCCCGTTATAGTTAACGAGCAGCAGTGTAATCAATGTCTGACAGGGTTTTTTTTTTTTTTTCTTCTTCTTCTTCTTCTTTTTTTGGAAAACGCTAAAGCGAACATGCCCCAACTTCCTCCTCCAGGCGAAGGTCAAAATCACAACATCAAGAAGGCTAGTATGACGGGACAGAAAACGTGGTCCGACATTAGAGAGTGGATTTGACACATCTGTTGAGCCTTCACTTAGGCCGGCGGTGCGGTGTTAGGACAGCGTTTTTTTTTTTTTGCTGTAGCAGTGGCCTGGACGTGTCTCCCTTTTGTAGCTCGTCCTATTACGAGCTTCATACTTTCGTATCGGGGAAAAAAAGAAAAAAGAAAAGCAGAACAGGCCTGGCCATGAGTCCCAATTACACCTAATGATGGCGAAAGGATGGCGCACATGCAGATTGCGCCGCGGCTCCTTTTGTCACGCCGAGGCATGGTCATTTATCACACCAGTCACATCCTGCACTCCTCCCCGAGCGCAGACAATGAATCCCCGCGCATCATCCGTGCTGTTATTTGTGTTTAACTGCCAGGAAAAGGAAAAATAAAAAGAGCCCAGTGGCCAGGCGTTTGCCAGAACGTGGCTGTATCCTGTGAGCAAAAACTAAAAAAACGTGAGAGTCTTCACCTTTAGGGGGGAGGAAACGACGTCGCCATCCTCCAGTCCTCAGAATAGACCTGACAAAGTCCACACACACACACACACACACACACACTAGCTGGCTTTTAGCCCTCGTGTTGGGAGGAGTTAGTTTATAATCGATTGTGTCTTTGAAATCCAAATGAGATGACTGTAAGGTCTGCGTGTTACATGTGTGCCGAGCTTAGTGTGAGATCTGGCGCGGCGCCCGCGTGGACGCGCGGCAGAGAGGCGGCGCCTTGTCAGTGGCTTTCTCCTAATCCCGGGCCTGATCTTGGTGTTTGATCCGCAGCGCGGCCCTGAGACAGCGTGAGCGGCAGCTATTGCTGTAATTTAAAGTCAATATTGTACTCACGATCCCTCTCCCCGGGCTAACCCAGCCCGGCCTCTCAACGCCACGGAGAAACACCTCTCTGCTGCTTAGGGGGAATGAGGGAATCCTCAGCTTGAGTAGTTCTCTCCGCTCCGTTTCAAAACAGAAACCTGGCTGGTGTTGCTCCTGGCAAAAGGGAGATTTGGGGATTATATTTGCTTTTTCCCTCTTTCCCGAAGACGTCATTTCAAAATACTCTTCGTTCAGTTCACAGTGACAGTCGGACTACCACACGTAACGTCGTCTCGAAATGTAAATGTCGATGTCCATTTTAGTTTAAATTTTTTTTCCAACGGACACTATGTCATAAAACATTAGTGCTTGTGACCGTCCCCTACGAACCCCATCAGAAAATTGTTATTGACTCCAGGAACCGGCTAACAAGCCCACGGTGACATCAATAGCTTTGATGATTCATTCCGAAGCGCTTTTAATAGATCTAAGATTAGAAACGGAGGTCTCCTCCACAAATCTCCTCCCCGTGTTATTACACCAAGAACTAAGATATTTATCCTCTGCGAACGACGCGAGATATATAAGAGTGGCTCAAGGGCCCATTAAATCCATACGTGTCATGATCTGCGGCATGTTCCGCGGCGACTTTTCGACAAAAACGTGTTGCCGACAAAACACTTGGACGGAGGCGACGCGGGGCAGTAAATTCGAAGCGCCAGGGTCACTGAACTCTGGAGATAGAGGTGAAATGTCAAACATTGATTCCTGTTGGGGCCACAATTTGTTTTTGATATAGTGGGAAACCTTTTATTGCAGCAGGTTTGTGGTTTCAGCCAAACAGCGGTTGGCTTCACCGAGGAAAAAAGGAAGTCGCCAATCTTTTATTTTACTATTATTGCTACTGTTTACGTTCCTTTTTGGAAAGGTTAAAGGACATCGCCCTGTGGGAATACACCCACGTGTCGGCGCGGTTCGGAAACCTGTGCGTTCTTGTGCACCTTAGGCTTACGTCTTTCCGTTGTCATGGGTTACCTGAGCGAATTTGGCGGAAATAGCTCATCAGGCAGGATCTCCTTGCTGCATTTTGTACATGTATCTTTTGCGATGTACATTTACACGTTTTCACATGCAAATGTTGCAGTGGGGCCGTAAAAATGTTGAATTGGTAGAAATGCTTTACTCTGCGGTGTTGAATTCGCGAGGCGCTTATGTTGCAATTTGGACTTTTCCTTTGATACTGTGCGGTTTGTCTGATAAGATGCATGGTATATAATATATATCCCATTATATCATGATTACCAAGAGAAATTCCTTTGTCGTTTTTTTTTGTTTATGTTGTGTCCATGTTTTGGGTTATTTTGTCCAAATTCTGCATTGGGCTCACCTTTATCACTCTTCCTCCGCAGTGATTTAACGTAATTCCCCCACCAAGCAGTTCTTTCCATCTCACGCCAAATGATCTGAATCAACGCGCGGCTAAATCCAGGACCGGCTCCTGCGGCACAATGCTTAAATCCATATCCACACGATTCCGACGCACGCCAGTGGCCCACTTAGAACTTAAATGACTACTTTAGTTAACCTTGCTGTTTAGGTCTAACATACTGCTATGACAGCGATGGTGCACTCGCATAATTTCCATGGCATTAGCATCAGTCATCTGCCGGCCTCGCTATAAATACATCTGACAGCCGAACCGCTCCAGGAAGTGTTCTTGGCGGGATTGGTGCGCGCAGCCCTCCAGAGGTGAGGGGGACCGCGGTGGCCCAGCTCGTGAAATATTTGCTGACTTCCGTCACCTGCGGGACCGCTGTTCTGATGGAGCCAATGATATGTGCCCCTATTAGTCTCCGAGGAGTTCTCCTAGCCCACTTTCACCCGACTCCGTGCCAATTAAGTAGCAGAATTATGCATATTAGTTGGGAGTCACTCGCACTTCCACACAAAGGAGCGCGTACGGGGAGGGATGACAGAGGGACACTGTTGAATAATTAGAGGGAATCTTCAGAGCCCCCGGAAACTCAATCATATGCTGCCACGCGCTAACTATTTTTAACCGGTTCCTTCCTCCCGCCCCTCTTTTCTGCTCTCTCCTCCGTGTGTTCCACTGCAGAAATGAAGCGGCGGCTCTTCCCGGTTGCTCCCGCTGCTGCGACTTTGTGCGGAGGCGCGCAAGTCGTCGTCGTGCCGCCCGCGCCTTTAAGATGAGCCTTGATGGTTTGGGTGCGCGTGAACGGCTTTCATTCTCCCGTCTGATTCCCATTTTTTTTCCCCCCCTCCCGTCAATGAGAAGCAAGCAAATGGTTCCCCCGAAAGCCACGCGTGAAAAGCCATTCATTGAGCGCCTCGGACTTTCTGTAAACTCATTACGTCGCGCTCGGCCCGCCATCCGGTACGACGCTCGCAGCGATTGCTCTTTCGTTTTTTTTTATTTTTTATTTATTTTTTTCCTTTTTTTTATGGAGCCGCGCGGGTTGGAGGAAATATGGGCGTGCCGCCGGCAGACCTCTCCTCCTCACAGACACTTCCCAGAGTCATCAGTATTTCTAATGACTCACGGGTGTTTATTTTTAGAGATAGCGAGATTGATGAGACGCTCATATCATCCTTAACCACCAACTAATTAACTAATTAGGGCATTGAAATGAAGACTTTGCTCTGGATAATGCGGCGTGGCTCTGGCATGAGCAAACAGCTCTGGAGTCTTAACGGCTCGACTCAGCCGAGGGGTGTTCAGCATCACGGCCTCCTGCTCATCCCTCACGTTTGCCTCATTGGTGGCTTTTTTTTTTCCTGTTGCACCGTCGATAGGGTCAGGTATTGATCGGGGGGGGGGGGACTGCATTTCGTGTCAGCGGCACCCCCTCGTCCTGTCGTTTTGACCTTCATGCACTAATCAGAGCGTTTGTTCATGCTTCACTGTTCCCCATGTAAGCATGTGGCGGACATTTATCCGATGAGGTTTTCATCAAGCCCCCAGCCACTTCATTGCACCCCCCTTCATTGTTTTGTTTTTTTTGTTGAGATCCTCGGTGATTGTCGATCACACTTCACTTACGCTGACATTGAACCCACCTGCTACAGAGGTGCAAGGCCTTGAAGGCTTGCCACGCAAAGATCTCCCGCTCTGTGTTATAATTAGTGTTTGTTTGTTTTTTTTTGTTTTGTTTTTTTTACCATTGACTCATTCACCCATTCACCTTGTTCTCACCGTATTTAGATTCTCTCTGCTCAGATCCGGATCATTATCCATCTTTTTGCACCGATGGTTATCGCCGCCCGTGTTACAGCGCGTGTCAGCATTCTGCAGGCTTTAATTGGAAGGAGATATGGATGATGGCTTATTACTGTTGGAATGTCGGGTCCCTATATAAGCCGGCGCGTGATGCAGCAGGGTTGGGTCCGATTACTTGGAAATCTAATCACCCAGGGAGCACAGAGTGTGTTACAATATTTCCATTTTGTAATCCATGAATCATCTAATCCAGGGATCACGTTAAGTATTTTTATGTGAAGAGACCAAAAAAGTGCACATTAATAGCTACGCGAACGATCACTTCATGTCAATTCCCTCGGAACGCTCAGAGCCCTCATCTGACCTTTTCGTGCAGCAAACACACCTGAGCAGTCACACTTAAACACTGCTCACTGCCAAACAAGATGTGCAATCGAGCGCTTGAACGGGGTTCTGGAGAGGTGCCTTACATGCCCGAACTACTCGTTCAGGGCGAACCCACACAGCGCACAACATGGTGTTGTCCTGCACAGCATTGCTACTAGGTGTTAGGCTCTGTGATAACGTTTTTAGGCGTTAAAACGACGCACTGGGGCACCAGTTAAGGTGGGTTGAGCTTTCAGGGGAATGATTCATCTCTTCTTCTTTTTTTAACCTTACCATACCAAAATAGATGTAGGAGTTATCTACCTGTAACACATTTTAAGAATGTCTTTTTTTTTGTAGTTCTTAGCCCAACCTTCTGCTTGAATTGGGATTATTTAAATTTGTATCAGGATTATGTAACGTAACCCTGATTTCAGAATCCTATTCTTCTATTTAACAACCAAAAAGCCTCTCAACAAATGGGCCCTGATTGCACTGCCCAAATTACATGAAATCTGTTACTGCCCTACACCGGCTCTGAGCCGTTTGACCTCCCTGACAGTCAGGTGAACCTCATTCTCAGCTTGTTTTGTGAAAAGAAAAAAAAAAAAGAGCATTTAACACTCACATTCGAAGGCTTAATCCCACATGGCTCCGTTTAAAAGGTTAATAATCCTTTTAATTAAAGGATAAGCCTGGTATTGAGCACATGGATGAATATAGACATAGCAATTAGTTCAATAATTAAGGTTTTAGTGCTGTACAGAGATGGGAGAGCTCTGGCGATGTGTCATAAAATTCATGGAGTTGTTAGGCCGCCGTGGGCATGTTGGTTGCAGCTTTACAGCAGTATGCCTGCATATGCACTCAGGGTGGTGCTGAAACGTGGCGTCCCAGCGGACGCAGCCGCGACAGCTGTTCTCGCCTGAGCACTGGCGTTTCGCGCAATATGATCGCTCCATCAGCAAGAGGCGCGCTCTCCAATCCGCCGCATCTGCATTCATCTGACGCACACCTATCAATAAACAGGGTCGCACCGCGATAAACGATCTCCGAGAGTGAACAACACGAGCGAGCCAGGGAAAAAAAAAAATATATATATATATATATATATATCTCACCCGTACGATTTAATCACCGATGTTGTTCATCACTAAAGCAGATTCATATGTTTTAATTAGACTTTTATTCGAAGCAAACCTTTGCCGTATCTGTCTGCATGTTTCTCTTCCGTTAATGGAACCTGTTGGGGCTGGGGAACGGAGGTGGCAGCTGCTGATGACCCGTCACGATGGGGCACTTGTGTTTGTAATTGCATTTGGTCACCTACAGAGGGTGTTGAGAATCCTTGTTAAAAGCTGGGGGGAAAACTCACAGTAACAATTATTGTCGAGCAAATTACCAGGTAGGCAATATCTAAGCTGTCAAGAAAGGTTAGGAGAAATGAGGAGAAGAAGATGGACTATTCAGACATTCATCATGGCCATAGTTGCCACTTCCAAATTGAAAATTGGAGCGAATGCATCCTTCATTTTCTCAAAATTTGAATGAGTTACTGATTAACGCCGTGATTGACAGAAAGGCCTGGCGAAATAAATAGGATGGTAATTTGTTCCAGTGCGTGTGCCTTAGATCCTTCCCCGCATATAACTTCTCAGTGTTTTGGCGTTAACAACATACGATGGACGAGACGTGGGCTCGTGTAGGTTGGGATTGGACCGCTCGTGTGAACACGCATGTGAAGAGCCGCTATCATGTGATAGTTGCACATGAACATGCATTGATGGATCTAATCTGGCCTGGGATGGCTGTTGGGAGGATTTTCTACTCTGGCAGTGGCTGCGCTGGTAACGTTACAGAGTGTTGCCACAAGAGACTTCCCCTCTACCATCTGTCTCTTCCGTCTCTGTATATTACATTTAGTCCACATGCTTGGAAAATGCAGCGTCCACGTTTTAATGGGAATGTGAGGCAACCGTAAAATAAATATTCTCTTTTCCCTCTAGCAACCGGGGGGCGTTGGCGCTGGAGCCAGAACCATCGTCTGTGTTCATTTGCAGCAGCATTGTCCTTTGAATTCCATTTATGGCGAGCCATAAATTGAATTATTGGAAAGCTATTGTTTGTTGCATGAAATCAGTGATGCAGTAAAGGGGTTAAAGTCAAAGAGTCGTAAAAACAATAAGCAAGGGGCGAGGAAAAAAATCTGCTCCAATCAGGATTGGGTCAATATTTAGCCCCTCGCCATATCACTGGATTTAATAGGACATGCTCCATGTGTATTTATAGATTGCAGGCACCTGCTGAAAACGGGCTTATGTTTAAGGGGTATTGATTGTGGATTTCAAGTTTTACTCGGCAACACGTGGGCAACATCAAGTTTTGCGGGTATCGTATTTTGGGACATGATCTAGTTTGCTAGTAAAAGTAGGCCTGAGTCTGACAAAAACTTGCTCGGTCCCACGGGGGGGGGTGTTGGGGGGGACAGTGGACAGGCGGAGTTTTTAACGGCTGTACGACACCTGGAAGCACGAGTAATTAAATCTCTCCCCCAGTCTTCGAAAAGTCTGCGTGTGCGCCATGTGTACGTTCTAGGTTCTGAGTTACTGTAAAGTTTTGCTGTTGATATACGTCACGGAGACAAGAACAGTAACGGCCTGGACTGGCGCAAGTGTTCATATCTTCATTTTAGTAAAAGTACCAATAATCTGCAGGGTTTTTAAATGTGAATGTCGTCGTTTTTTTTTTTACACTTTTCATTTCGAAAATGCCGAGACTTAGGCTTTGGGGAAATGTCTGATACTTTTTTTCCCCATTTTACTTACTTATTAATTTATGGACCAAATTATGAATTCATTCGATCGGGAATCTAATCACCAAAGTAATGAAAATCCTAGTTGCAGACCGACTGAACTATGCTCCCGTGTCATAACTACTATGGAGGCGTCTTGCGTTGGCTCCCCTATCTCCGCTCGGATCCCGGTGTGTCCGCTGAGTCATTTGCAAGCTGTGACCAGTGTTGATTCAAGGTGAGACCTGATATTATTGCCGTATAGGCTCGTGCTTTTATTGTTGTTATTTTCAAGAATGGGCCCATTTTGTCATTTAATTGAGGCTCATGGGCTTGGCTGTGAAACAGCCCACGGGGGAATGGGACGTCAGGCGGCTGAATTTCCACCGCCATTAACTGTTCCGCACTCAATTAGAATGCATAGGATCCTGACATTTCATAACTTATGGGTCTCCAGGCTGATATAACCCCCCACTATAAAGGAAGCCGCCTGCCGAAGACGGAGCCAGATAGTTACATCCTCTTTTTAGATTTAAGTGATTGCTTTGTGATTTTCTTTTTTTTCTTTCTGCAGTGCAAAATCGGGGGTTGGATAAAAACTAAAAAAAAAAAAAAAAAAAAAAAAAGAAAAGGCATGCATGATGTGATTAAAACCTTCCGGGGGGGGGGGGGGGGGGGGGGGGGGGGGGGGGGGGGGGGGGGGGGGGGGGGTGTTATTGCTGCAGTTTTTGTGTTTAGTGTGGCATAAACGTCGCGCTGCTCTGCCCAGCGGACGCCACAGATTACTCTTTAGATGTCTCCTATAACTATCAATTTGATCCAGCTACATGGCGGAATCCTCATATGTCCGTGACGAATAAATCAAACCGCATGCCAGAAATAACAAGAACGTGGAATACATGTGCGACGCCGTTGTTCCACGGCATAAATGTGAAATATGAACGGCGGCAAATTGAGCCACTTCATAAGAGCCGGGATTTGTTGTGCTAGTTATGAGCCGTCTCGGGAAAGGTGATCCTGACAATCAGAATTATGATGATAGAAATGCACTTTGATTGCTGTTTAATTTTCTTTGGTGATCTCTCGCCACCACTATAACTCCGTTTCAAAACCGACAGGTCCTATTTGCCAGGTAATTAATAGCAGGCCGCCGAGGCAAGATTTTGCTATTATTTCTAATATGCTGTGTGATTGTAAAAAAAAAAACACCTTTTTCCAACGGCCCGATTGCATTCATTTATATCTTGTTATTTTGTAAATGCTTTTCCAGAGCTTTAATTTACCCAAAGTGAAGGTGAATTTCCAGCACAGCCATCAGTAATCTAATTTGAAGACAGACTGCAGCCATCCGAAGGGGGTACCAATTAATTCAGATTGATCCCGTGTATAATTTTGTGTATCACAAAGAGAAGTATTACACTTTCATTGCTGTTCATGACTGCTTTTGAGTTCTCGTAAGCTTACCCGAAGACTTTGGAATTAGAGACCCGAGTCTAACGCGTAATCACTCAAATCATCAATCGTAGAATGTAATGTTGTGGTAATGAGTTTTAGGAGTGTCACTCCTCGTCATTCAGCGCCTAACAGGGATTAGGACCAGAGCAGAGAAAATTGAAGTCGGAGGTTGGGCTATAGATCACACTTTCCTTGAATTCTCCTTTGGTGGCAAACCAATAAACTTAAAATAGGTGAGGCCCTCTGCCACGCACAACAAAGCACCGTCAAGACGTGCCCCCAAGGTGGAGCCACCTATGGGGTCATCGCTGCTGTGGCTCTCGACAATATGACAGATTAACGACAACAGGTTGAGCCCTGCACTTTCGGCCGCCCACAATCTCAATTATGTCCGTCTTAATGTACACTGAACAGCCACAATCACGGGGCCATGGACGGGGTAAACACACTTGCAGGAAGCAGACTAGTGACAGGATAATAAAGTGCCGTGATTGATTCCGCTTGCCGTGTGCCAGATCGGTTTATTGTGTGGGAGGAGTGGTACCAGATTGTGTAGGTTTTTCTGTGGCGAGCTATCTGTCGTCTTGGTTAAAGAGCTGAGCTGAGACCCAGGGAATGTTTTGAATCTGGCTTCCTATCATGGCTTTGTCGTGTGGCGTTTGATGTTTGGAGGTCTAGATCCTCTTTCCTTTCCTTTAAGTAGTGGCAGTGGTGGACCAAGTAAAAGTGCCACGTTACCGCGCCATAAAAATACTAAAAGTAAAAATCCTGCATTGGAAATGTTACTTATGCAAAATTAACTTAGTATTGTCAATACATTAATATCCTTGAATAAAAGTCATCATTAGAATTGCAAATGAATACAAAATGAAAAAAATGGCCCTTTTGAACAATATTAACCATTAATTAATTAGTATCAAGTGAAGTCATGCACTAACTTGCACTAACTTGTGTGCATTTACTCAGTACTTTAGTAAATGTACTAACGTTACATTCCGCCGCTGAAGTAATCATCTATGAACTTAAGTTATTTCGATATTCACTTTTTTTTTTAAGTAATACCTGGCTGATGTCGCAGTAGCGACTGTTTGTCTAGAGCTCAGACGTTGGAAAGAGAGTTAATGCATATTAATGGGGCCTATAAAAGCAACTAATTGAGCATTCCGGATCTTGCTGAGTTGGGCATCTGTGAGTGACATTGTGCAGCTCCAGGACCTACACCAGACTGCCTTTATTAGCTCTCTGAACTGGGATGTAGGTCAGGCCATTAAAAGCAGGAAGGGGCTCTTTCACTAAACATTGTTGTGACAGCCTCATATTTGACATGTCCGCCTGGGAGCGGCACCCAGGAAGCATTTCAAGCGGCAACCGTTTGCCGGTCCAAAAAGTGAATCTCACTTGAAAGGCTCAATGAAATGCAGCCAGCCATATGTGGCCAATAAAAATCAACTGCGTTCTGGAGGGGGTGCTCAGTAAACATGCTTTGAATATCAGTTTACGTGGAACAGGTCAAACATCCAGTGTGAGTGGTAGGATTGTGTTCATTATTCAAACAAAGCCTGCAGTCATTTGATATATGTTAACTTGTGGGGATATAAGTTCAAGGCGTGCATATTAATGGTATTCAAACTTAGAGTTTGAAGATAATGAACCTGTCGTCATTTCTGTATTCTTTTTTTTTTGTTGTTTTACGATAGCACCAAGCCGCGGCGGTCTTGACATTCAGGCAAACACGTGTTTAGCAGTAAAATAGTCTTTAAATCAAAATTCAGCCGTTAAATGTGGAGCGCGCGGACCGAAGTAAACTGAACTGGACAGAGCACCTCACTAAATCACCGTCTTAAACAGTAAGTTGTTGGGCAATAATATTTCAATAGGGGGCAGCGCACTGTCATTACAAATTGGCCTTTAAATCATATTTAATTGCTCTTTTGTGTAGTAGACTGTAACTGCAGTTTGACTGGAGCTTGAAACACACACCGCTCTCTCATCTGCAATACTCTCTGCAACATGTACTGTCTGTCTATCAAATCCATCCTCCATATGCCATGCCTAACAGCCTTCTGTCTGCAAAAAATGAACGTGCATATCTTTGTTTGGTGTTTGTAATAAAAACCGACAACGGTACATCCCTGTAACGGGCCACCGCGGGAGGTCAGGCGCGGATTCCTCCAAAGTGGCCGACTCGCTTCCTCTCGCTGTCATCAGCTGTGGGTGGCTTTTTACTAAAGTGTCATAAGCCATTTGATTGTAAATCTCGGTGACCTTGAAGTCACTGGAGAAAGCGCAGATCCGTAAACCAATCATCGCACGGCTGCCCCTGTCAGCCACGCTCCTGTTCACACAGTCGCCGCCTGAATTTCCTGATGTTAAACAGAGGAGGGAATAAAGCCTCGGCCCGCGCTCGTGTTTGCGAGAACCCGACGGCAGCTTTAAACTGAAACCTTTGAAAAATCCACCCCGTTTTTGGGGGTTTTATTATTGCATTTCAAATGTCTAAGCATATAGAGGTGTTGCAGACTTAGGCTTAAAAAAAATAAATAAGGAAAATCTGGATAAAGCCTAATGGTATCGCAAGCCTCGGCATTTCTTACGCCACTTCCAGCTGCTCCCCTCACCGGCTGCTCAAAGATCAGTGTTTTTATGGATTTGTTGAAGAATCCATTTTGTGAATGCTAATGTCCTCTAAATCTTTCGGAGATGAGGAGCGCTCGGTGTATTTCTGTGGTATGATTTTCAGCGAGCATCAGGAGATTGGCCTGCGTACTCCCACGGTGGATTATTGGACCAGCTTCTCGAAGGCTACAGTCTCAGTGGAAAGGGTTCTCAGGTGCTCCGTGTGACCCACGCACGTTAAAGAAGAGACTTTGCACTTGCAGTGGTCTTTATTCACGTCATTTTAACCCGAGACTTGCAGGCTTCAGTGTCCGCGGTGATCTGGGTGTTTTGAAGACAAAGTGTTCAAATGTTTTCTTTAAAATACCAATGTGTGCAACCATCCGGCTTCTTTGCATGTCCTCCTCCTTGTCCCTACCAACACGGTGGTGTGGGGTTGGAGATAGATGTTTACCTTTGATGTGGGACGATGTGCAGTGAAATTCAAGACAGATGTTTCCACAAAGGGGATATCTGGTGGAATCTGTTGAATCTGGGTTTCGTTAATTCATCTAAGAGAGCGGTTGATGTATGCGAGAGTAAATGAGGTGGAGTGCAGACGCATCCCTGGTCTCGACAAAGGAAAGGAGCCTCAGTAGTTTTCGTGCGGCAGCCGGAGATAGAGATTAGCATGGAGCCATCAGCAGCGCTGCAGTCCCTCCCTACCCTGCTTCTGCTGTCAGACCGCCGCCTCCCTGCTTGTCAGGAGCTCCGTCGAGGAGCTGTAAAAACCTTTTCCCCTCTCCTTAACAACTGCAAAACAACACGCACACACCCCGGCTGAGGTGCCGGCTTTTTCTGAGGCCTCTGACAGGACGTGCCGCAGGCACAAATTGTAATTCATAAAGGTTAAGGGGGTCAATGCCTTTTATTACCAGTCTGAGTGCATCCAGCTTGATGGGGCGGGCATGCAAATGGAATGTCTCAGATTGTTCTATGCGAAAACTCGGACAGCGAGTGTGTGCGTGCCTCTGAAGGGGAGGAAGTAAAAGGTGGGTGAAGGGTGGGGGTGAGCGTGGGGGGGGGGGGGGGCCGGGGGGGATCGGGCTGCGTGAGATCGGCCTCTCTCTCCACCTTCCACAGACCATGTAGGACCACACAGCCGCTGCCCGGTTAATTAGACAGTATGACATTGACCTCGGGTAGTTAACGGCCACTTTGATATGTGCTGTCTTGCAATTAATATATTGTAAATCCTCATGTTCCGTCGTACAGTTGGCTCTGACCTATAAGTGGCTCGGTTACACTCAGGTCTACAATACATTCTTACATTTACATTAACACAAATACATTATCAACAGTGTGAAATTAAAGATCTGTTGTATTGTAATTTTACTTTGAAAGCTCTGTCTCTCTCTCTCTCTCTCTCTCACAGGACTTTCAAAATAACCAGTGGGGGTTGGGGAGTATAGAACAAATCTGGAACAGTATCAAAAAGAGGATATATAATTGTATTTAGGCAATATCTATTGAGGTAAATATTGAGACTGATCCATCCATAATGAATTGTATGTAACTGTTTCTCTTCTCTTTTGTGTCGTTACCATGACCCTGGCAACCAAGGCTACGATCACATGAGACCCTATTGCACCCTCTGCTGGACTTTTAGAAGAATGACCTGCTTCTTCAGTGCTCCAAGCCGTGATCAAGCTCCGCAGTCTCAGGCCCAACAAGCCATGCAGTGACAGATTTGACTGGTGAAATATTATAACTGGGCACAAGAAACAGTTTTACAAGATGCCATTTTTTCATTGCATTTTGATCCTGAAACTCGTTTTCGATCTTTGCATATATTAAACATCTCTTTGAAAAGAAGCTGCGTGCAATCTTGAACATGTCAATCAGTTAATGTAATATACAGAAAAGAATAGAAAAAACAACAACAAAGAAGGCAGAGTAGAAAAAAGTGTGGCATTCAGCCAGCTTTTCTTTGATTTTAATAAGATCTTTCAGCCTTCCTGGTACATCCGTGATCTACTGACTCTTTCTCCTCCGTGCTCATGAGGTCAGGAATCTGTGGCTTCATCTTCGCTGTAAAACTGAAAGGATCATACCTGAGGAGCCATCGGGACGTTCCTCCCTGAAAGCCGGCGAAGGCAGACTCGCCCATGCTCATTACCTCTCCATCACAGACTAGCTGCTGTGGAGTCATTCATCATGATTACAAATCTGCCCGGTGTTGGGAGCCTACAGCTCCACCATCAGCCTGTGAGAGGCACAGACAGGGCCCCGAGCCATCGTTCCCTGAGGGCACCGCGTTACAGTCACACCACAACAGGTGATAGTGGTGGACAGCCTCAGGCAGGTTTTGTTTTGAGAGAAAAACAAATGGTGAAATACTACACGAATTCTCTACTCTCGCTCCAACCGCGGGAATGTATACAGTCTGACACTAATGGGGTCTTCCACACACATTTGTACTCTCCGGATTGTCGGATTGCCATTCAGAAATACACTCGCTACACTGCTCCTGACTGTCTGTGCAAACAAATCCAGAGGAAACGGAAGCATGTGGTCTTCGGAAGACAAGTGAAGATCAAATGAATTCCATCTAAACTATCATTTCCATGTTTTGTATGACCCACAGGAATACCACTCTCAGAAATGTTTAACCTTGGATCAAACTCTCCTCACAAAACTCACAGTCAAGTGAGACATTTTGGCATTAGGGTACCATTAGGATTTTAAAACTTTATAATCTGATGTTTTTATTAGACTTGGACTTGATTTCATTAGATGTGTCTTGGGGATCTCTGTTTCAATTGCACAATGACGATTAGGTTAAATGAAGGTGAAATAAAAAGGCCAGAACAACCCCTAAGTACTTATGCCCTAAGTTGTTTTATTTGCAGCTCCTCCAACCAATAGTTCCGTTAAAATATATTGTATATGTTTAACCCCAGCAAATGTCATCATCGCTCTCAGATGTGACAAAAACGTGTGTTGTCAAAGACCATCTGTTTATTTTTTTGTGAATGGACATTGTCGCTGTGCTGAGGGTTAAATAAAGTTTCTGTCAAACGAATGACCTTTGTGTTGTCACACATCCGGGCATTTGCCCACGTCACGCCGCGCATGCGCACTCTTCTCTGTTACGACCTCTGCAGTCGGTAAGTGTGTGATGGCTGTTTGAATGAGACCCAAATCTCTTTACTAATCTCTCTCCATCCTCTCTCCAAACTTCACATCGCGGCGCACTAGTGAGGAACTAACACAGAGCTGACGCAATTGTGCTTTTGAGTGTGTTTATTTTCTTTGCGGAGCCTTTATTCATACGTTTGACCTTACTTCTTCCTCCCTCAGAGAGACCCGGGATTTACGGCACATTCAACCGAACCGGTTCAAACAACCCACATTAGAAGATGTACGCCTGTGCAAAGTTCGTCTCCACGCCGGCTCTGGTGAGTTTAATCCCGTCGCCGTGTCTCCAGGCTGTTTTTGTGTGCCCTGCTCGGCGTAATGTCACTATGGGCCTCCGGTTGAACTTGACTGCAAGGGTATCTGCAGCCTAGGCCGGCAGGCTAACCGGCTAATGCTAAAACACTGAGCACAAGGGGTTTGACACGGTGTCATTTCAGCTGTGATGTTCAAAAATAAAATGCATGCGAGCTTCTCGAAGAAACTGTCGATGGACCTCCGGTGTAGCTTGTAGCGGACATCTCTGGTGATGGCCGCCTGCTAAGGTCATTGTAAGCCGCTGTTAGCACAGTCCTTCTGCAGAAGAACCCACAACCAGTTGTCACTGATGCACAAAGGTTCACTTTGCTTTATTTCAATGTCTTCAGCTCTGCTTTGGGAGTAGCTTGGACAATATCCAAGGTCACATTTCTTTTATGGTGGCCCGTTAGTTAACGGCTAAAGGTACAATAAGTACATAATGATGTATTCTTTTTTTGTACATCACCTGCACTTTAGATGTGTCCCTTAACGAGTCGCAAGTGACTGAGGGCACAAGGTGTTGTAACAAATCACAGAATGCCACGGGTCACACGCTGCAGGGAATGACCCGGTGATTGACAAAGTGACTTTCAAGGTGCCTGCCACCTGCGTGTGTGACTAGCACCAACAATATCCCATGTCTTCCTGAAGTTATGTTTTTCTTTGTTACTAAACTTGTACCGCATTTGTATTTGTGCCTTTTGCTGCAGGTCCGTGCTGGTTCCCGGGCTCTTTACAGACCCCTGTCTGCCTCTGTGCTGTCCAGGCCTGAGCTCAAATCAGAGGTAAGAACTAAAGACTGTCCGCTAAGACTGACTGACTGTTTACAATACTAATTTGACAAATAGTACACCTAGTTTTGGTGCCTTTGCGGTTGCACTCAAACCTGTAAATTGCAAATGAATTGTCAATTTTTTATCTTGTCACGGATTGTCATTGTTTTTGACACGTGTTTTGCGTGTCTGCATATTTTTTTATGCAGAAATTAAGTATTTTAATCTTCTTGCTCCAGAGCAGCGTTGCTGTGATGCCACAGAGCCCCCTCACCCAGGTCACACTGAGGGGCTTCCAGACCAGTGCTGTCAGCCGGGACATTGACACCGCCGCCAAGTTCATCGGAGCTGGAGCTGCCACAGTCGGAGTAGCTGGATCCGGTGCTGGAATTGGAACCGTGTTCGGCAGTCTGATCATCGGTTATGCTAGGTTTGTTTACGTTTCTCCACATTACCTGAAAAAATCCTTAAAATGTTCAAATAGGCTGGATTAATAGATTTCTCTTTCATGGTTTTCGTTCTTCTTCTTAGGAACCCATCTCTGAAGCAGCAGCTGTTCTCATATGCCATCCTGGGATTTGCCCTGTCTGAAGCTATGGGACTCTTCTGTTTGATGGTTGCTTTCCTTATCCTGTTCGCTATGTAAAATATCTGCTGTCATATGACATGTTCATTACAGATGTGACTACATATTTTATTGTGGCTACCAAAATTGTTCCGTGTTGGTGTCATGGAAATGTACATTTTCAAGTCTTTGAGACACAGTCGAAATAAGCAAAACATGTATTGTACAAATGTAAGAAATTACGTGATTAAAATACATGTGTTTGACTATTTAATGATGGCAGTAACTTTTATGTCTCGAATATTATGCTAAACCGACAGAAAACGGGCAGCCTTCGTGAATGTCATTTTCTCTCTGAATCGGCTCTTAAGACTTGCCATGCATCAGCCTTGTTTTTCTCAGATCATCACATGCAAGCTTTCTGGGGTCCACGTTGAGTTTTTGGTTCATCTGCAGTTAAATGGTAATGCTTTTAGATGGCAAGTGAATGCTTGCTTTTGTAAATGGCATTGAATAAATCTAGACAATTTAAGTAAACTTAAATAATGGGTCTTGACTTCTTGGAATGTCACGAATAAAAGTAGATACTGGATTATTTCAAAAACGGACCATTTATTATTGGACAGAACTTGGTTACAAGCCAAAACATTCGAGTCAATCTACTCAAAATCTTAGGTTTTAGTTTTGTGTTATTGTTCAAGTCATTTATCAAGCAAAAGGCCAAATGCTTGTGGGTTACATCTTGAACATTTTCACACCATTCTAAGTTAAATGTACCTAAGATTTCTAGGTGACACCTTGCTCTTAGGGAACCAAGGAATGACTATATATCTGATTATGATGACTAGATAGCTGTCGCCGGAAGCTTATTAAAACGTTAAAAAGGGGACTTAAGGGACAATGTGATGTGTAGGAATATTAGTGGCTTAAATGCAAAGCAAACGCGAGGAAGAAAATAAACAATTAAAGCTCTCACCAGATAATAATACTTGATAAAGCTACGTACGTCAAAGTTTAATCACAAGTAAAATGTGTTAGATTTGCCCGTAATATGTTTAATTTACTCATGATAATTTAATTTACAGTCAACGAAAGTTATACTTTCCCTTTTCAATTCATATTCAGCGTTATCATCGCAGAACTGTTGTATCACAAAGTAAGATTATATTCCTAAAATAAAGTAAAATATATTGATTTGAGGAAGTTGAGTCAAGGTGGCGCTCATGTGACGTTTACGGAAACGGGCCGCGCTGCTCTCGCGATATCTTGCTACAGACGTGCGATAGTGGGAGTAGTCGAGGGTTGTGGCTGGCTGAGGGTAAGTGTCCACAGGAGGGGACTGAGTAACGGTCCTCCACCCGCCGTTAAACACTCCGTTTTCTGCCTCTGTGAGGGACCTGAGCTCCGGTACAGCACCGCGGCCTCCTAACGCCACTGACACCTGCTCTATTTGCACTGCTAACAGCTCCAAACATGGCGACGGCTGTGTGTTGTTAACGCAGGGGTCGGGCTAATTCGCGGAGGCGACCTGAACGGATGCTCGCTCCCTCGCTTTAGAAGCGTTACACGGTTTGTTTGTGATGTCTGTCAACGGCACTTTTCGCTACACATCTTCCGGTGCGAGCGGTGTAGTCGCGTGCGTGTGGAACAAACGAACGAGAGTCGAGCGTTTGTGTAGTGACACCGAGGTGTAAACAAGCCGAGCAGCCGCCCTTCACCGACATGCTTTGTCCAAATCCTCAGGACCGTCTCGTATTATCCTAACAGTCCACCGTTATTATCAGCTCTGTGCATCTGTCAATGTTCGTATTATTCACAGCCACTATGTTTACCTGACATACCAATGAATCCATAGACTCACACAGCAGTAGGTCGGATATTTAACTCTAACCTGCCCCCCCCCCCCCCCCCCCCCCCCATTTATTTCAGGGTGACAAAACAGGAATCCCTTAATATGAGTGATGACAAACCTTTCCAATGCACTGCTCCTGGCTGTGGACAGGTAAGTCATCTCTGTTTCCACAAACTAAACTCCAACTCTTTCACGTCACTCTTCACACCTTTGTGGGTTTAAATGCCCTGTTGCCTCCCGAGTTTCCATGGAGTACACTGTGCGCGATACATGTAGCTGCTTCATTGTGTCCAGACAGGCTGAGACCAATCCGCTCTTGCACTCGAACAGCCACAGTTTGTCATGTAGTTCACATGAAATGCTGACCTGATGAAACACACTCAATGTATGGCGATGTGTGTGAGGTGTCCTGGGGCAGTCACCTGTCAAATGATGGATGTCTTAAAAACAGATTCCATTTCGTGTTGAAAGTGTCAGTATATAAGTATATAATTTAGTCTTCCCTCTATTTATAAATCTAATATTTATAATGACGTTGTTGTCTATATCTATTGAAAGGAAAATGAGAGGGTGGAAGTAGAGACATTTGAAATACATTGGTTGCTTTGCATTATAATAAACTTTAACAGTAACCTGCCCTTGAAGTATTGCTGTGTGACATGTCTCCTTATCCTGTCTGTTTTCTTTGACTTTACATAGAGATTTACAAATGAAGACCACTTGGCTGTCCACAAACATAAACATGAGATGACCCTGAAGTTTGGTCCGGCGAGAAATGACAGCGTCATCGCTGGTGAGCATTCTTGGAGTTGACTTTTGTTGTCATAACCTATAGTTTTGAACAATGCGCTGAAGGCTGTCCTCCACTGCAGACCAGACCCCTACGCCCACCCGCTTTCTGAAGAACTGCGAGGAGGTCGGGCTCTTCAACGAACTCGCCAGCCCATTTGACCATGACTTCAAAAAAGCGGCCGAAGAGGACATTAAAAAGGTTGTTCTCGTGCAACCGTGACTCGACTCCCGTTTGTTTCTATATTTCTGTCTAACTTCTGTTTGTTGCTGACTTGACTTCTGTTTTGTACAGTTACCACTGGATTTGTCCCCTCTTGCGACACCGATTATCCGCAACAAAACGGAGGTACTCGCAGCTGTGGAGGCACATCGAGATAGCCCTCTGCCTCACCCCGAATCCACAACAAGTGATGACAAGGTAAAGGCTTCAAAGAAACTGCTTCCCAAGACCAACTCATTTTTAATCCTTGAACTGAAATACTAACAATGTTGCACATATTTTTTATCCATAGAGTAATGAGAGGTTATCAATAAGAAAAGAAAGAAAATAAGTTTTATTTTATTCCTATTTTTTTTTTTTTTTTTTTTTTTAAGTCAAATTTTGAGGAAAACATAAAATGATCCTGTAATTGGATGTAAAACAAGGAATGTGGTGAAGCACTGCCTGCAGCTAAGGTGTTGTGTGATGTTTCCAGGACTTATCTTTGCAGCCAGCCTCTCTGCCAACCTCCACTATAGTCCACCCTGCATCCCTCCAAGTCCCCAATGTACTTCTAGCAACCTCAGAGGCTAATGTTGTAATACAGCAAGCTCTCCCATCGCCAACGTCTAGCTCTGTTATTACCCAAGTCCCGTCCACTAATAGGCCTATGGTGTAAGTAACTTGAAATGTCAATTATTTTAAAAATCATAGTTTTTATTCAGTCATCCTTTTCCTGTTTTAAAATGATTTCCGTGCCTTTTTGTCTGGGTGAGCTCATATTTCATGAAGCATGTGCTACTTTTGTTTGTATTTATTTGCACTGTGCAGGAATTCATTTTATTTTTTTTAGCTGTGAAGTGCCCTCTTCAAAAACATCAGTGTTGCTCAGATATAGACGGCCTTCGTGTACATTTCAATGTGGTGTAGATCTACCCAATGATCATCACTATCGCACTGTGTTCAGAGCGATTATTTTTTAAACCTTGTTTGTTTTATTACGTTTCGTCTTTAATATATTGTGTCTTTGGGCTCCTAAATGCCCCTTCCTTTAGTCATGTTTGCAGAGAAACATGGACTTTAGAAGTCTGTGTGGACTGAAGTCCAGTATTTCTGCGCGTAAGATAGTTAAGTGAATTCCTATCGGAGCCCACTGGTTTAATTTTAAATGCTATGACAAAATGGGCTATAAAAATATATATTTTTTCTTTTAGGCTTTGACTACCCTGGTAATAAAATCCCTATTCTGATTTGGAAAAGCATTATTAGAGCTAAATGATTCAGTGACATTTAAAATTAAAGATTATCTTGTATAAATATTCACGATTTGAATGAATGTTTCAAAAGCCTGACACAGAAGATTTGGTGAATATCCCGGGTGTTTGGAAAAAACTCTTTGGAACTAGGAGTCCATATATGGGCAGCAATGATGTTACTAGATCTAATGTGGCAGTAAAACATGTTTTTTTCACGTTTCTTGGCTCTGTTTTGCAACAGGTTAGGTTCTGTCTTTTGGCTCCATTTTATTCCCATCATTTTTTGCCTGAATATGATTTTAAGCCCGTGTGAGTGTTTGTAGCGATGCTCTGATTTGTGAGAGACTATTGTTTTGTGTCTCGATCACAAAGTTGTTTGCTGTGTAACTCACTGGACTTTTTTTTCCCCTCTCTCATTCAGCCCAGTCTCTGGTACCTTCCCAGTGCTTTTACAGCTCCCCAATGGCCAGACCATGCCAGTCGCTATACCTGCATCTATTACAAGCTCAGCTGTACATATTCCAACTACAATCCCTGTGAGTCTGCTGGTTATACAATTTTAATACTGTTGCGTATAAATTAGGTTCAGGATATTTTTCTGAATTTGCCGACCACACATGCCCTAAATTGCTAAAGAATAAATAAACATAAAAACAAATCATTTGTGGACAAAATAGTATCACCTTAAAACCTCCGCTTATGTACTGTTTGGGAGGTTTTTCATATATCATATCACCAAACTCTGAAACAACAACAGCACCTAGTGGTGAGATTGTTTTGTCGACGGCCGTACTCTCGGGACTAAAAGGAAAAAAAATTAATGAACCAAAACATTTGTACGGCAACAATAACTTTAGATTAGACGAACAAAATCACTGGACTGTGTCAAGTAACACGGTTTGCTGGGCACAAAGTCTTTCTTTTCCTCTCGCCTCCTGGAGAATTAACCAAAAATATACAGCAATTCTATGGTAATGGTACTGCTACAGTGTATTACTCGCATTTTAAATTCGATACGGTTCACAGCAAATTATTAACATCAGCTAAATTGAAGTCCTTCTCCTGGGACATTTGAAATACTCTTGAAGCAACCAAATATCCCCTTTGCTCTACTTGGAAGGGACTATTAACGACTTTGGCACCCCCCGATTTGGCAGTCACTTTGAAGCAATAGAGGTTGAGTGAAATAATGGACTAAAGAGTACAACTGTGCATCACTGTGACGGAGGCGCAGGAATTGGCCGTGGCGCAGCAGGCTCCGGTCCAAGATGCTACACTACTATTTGTCCTTGTACAGTCGGAATTAGCGCTCCTGATTTCTGGCAGAGCAGATAGATGAGGCCACTAATGTGTTCTGCAAACCAATTATAACTGCAACCGTGCCAGTGTCTCATATAGGGAGCATATTGGAAATGAGGGTCTTGTTGGCATTTTTTTTTTGAACTCCCACATATGGGAGCTTGTCTCGTTGTACTCTGTAATCCTGATTATCAGAGTGGAACACTGAGCGGCGAATGATTATCTCTTGATAGTGGCACAGCAGGAAAATAAATAAATAAATAAGACTGTTATTTCCTGTCTGTGGGGATCGGGAAAGCTGTTGACAAGCAAAGGAGGGCAGAAGTAAATGGAGAACACGAGCCACCAGTGGGCCTCCCTTTCACTCCATCACCCCCTCCCCCCCACCTCCTTTCTCTCCCTCTCCACCCACCCACTCCTCCCTCTCCGTCTCATTGTCCGTGCATATGAGAGAAGCCTGCCTCTGCCCTTCCGACTCGTGTCTCTCCGTCCTCTCCTCGGCCTCCCTGTCCATATGCTCTCACGCAGGCGGGCAGAGGTTCATTAGCGTGCGCAGTGCATCTCCGAGTGGCGCTGCCTCCACAAAATAACAGGCCAGCCCACCTAATGAGGCTGAGATATGAGGAAACTACGAGAGCCTGTCGTGGCCGTGTGTTTGTGTTGTGCTGTCTGTTTTGTTTTTCGTGTTATTAGTGCCACAGACTATTTTCCTCTGCGCTGATCGGTGTCTGCCTTCTCTGCCATCAGCTCGTCAGACCTGTCACCATAGTGCCTAACGTCCCAGGGATCCCGGGACCTCCCTCGCCACAGGCACAGCCGCAGCCGCAGCCGCAGCCGCAGCCACAGCAGCAGCCACAGCCTCAGCTCGCCCAATCAGAAGCAAAGCTGGTATTTATCATGTTTTTTCTACCATCAAATATTATTTCTATGTTGGGTGTGTTATTTCCCACCTGAGAGAGAACAACAAAGGTAACGAGAGCGCTTGACTATAAGCACACAGTTGCAAACTTTAAACAAATGAGGCCGCTTAAATCCTGGTTGAGCAATATGCAAAACGTTCATATGCAAATACTATCCTCCCTTTATAAAGGCCACTTATAATGAAATCATTGTAGTTTTATTTAACAAAATGCCACAACAAAAACATTTGCTGGTCCCAGTTTCTCTATAATCATAATATTAACACTTTTATTGTTGTTGCACCTTTAATACAACGATTCATCCTAACGGGCTGCTCTAAAGAGGAATATATAATATATTCACAATAATAAATGGAATATTTTTGGTCTTATGAATGGTCAGACAAAACAATATTTATTTTAATTGATAAGAGGCACTTGTCACTCTCCTCTGACGACAAATAAGGATCTTGAATGATTCAGCTCCCGATTCAGGTATAGTAAAAATACTATATATATATATATATTAAAATATAGTTCTATTTCTCTGTGAGGAGAACATGGTCGCTTCTCTTGTGAGCTCTCGGAGTCTCGCTGTTTATAGTAGGTGAGATGAGCCGGTCGAAGGGCAGGGATATGAAGCGCTGTGAGGGAGATCAGTGGCACCGTGATGAAACAAGGACCACAGAAGCTGTAAGCGTTCACAGCATGCTCCGCCTGGCGGAGGAGGTGTGTGTGTTGGGAAGGAAAGGATGGATCCTGACTGGCGAGGAGGGGAAGGAGGGCAGGGGACAATGTTGGAGGGAGGGGGGGTTTCTGTCCAGGATCATGGGGTATGTTGAAGACAAACGCGGAGACAGCGTTGTGCCCAGCACGCCGTCACCGGGGCCAACCGGAGGAGGCCACCAGCCAGCACCAGCTGGGGGCATCCTGGCACTCACTCAGCGAGGCACATTAAGTCGGCCTCACCCTGCATGGAACCTTTTGTTCAGCAGAATCCTGCCTGACCTGCACCCCCACCCTCTCTCTCGGTGCCTCCCACCGCACTGAGCTCATCAGCAGACACCTAATGAGCCCGCGTCGAGAAAACAGGGCCCCCGCTCAACCTGCCTGCCCCCCCCCACCTGGCTGTCAGGGGGCGTGGAGACGGCACTTTACAAGGACTGATGATGCTGCAAAGACCACAATAATGATAATTAACTTGCTGAATTTAGAAGATTATGCTGTTAATTAGTTGCAAAATAAAGATAAGTAATATAGTAGCAGATGGTTGTATAACACCCATGAGATGGAGGGTTATTACACTGATGAGGTTTCCGTGGCAGAGATGAAATATGAATCTGACTGGCTTTTCTCTCCGTCTATGGGCCATTCCAGGAGAATAATATCTTGTTTCTGCCAGAAGAGCTTCTGGAAGGGTATTACACGATGAACTAATTTGGTAGATAGATTGCTCTGGCATAGGTGGTTGTTGGAATAATGTGGCCCCTCTGTTTTTTCATGTAAATATATTCCCTCTCACTTTGTTATTGCTTCGAAAGGCTCATTCACTTTCACCTTGTTTTGCTCAGTGTTTGATGCCGGAGGAATTGGCCTGTGGATCATGGAGACCAATCTGCAGAGAAAGAGGCTCTGCAGGTTGTTAGTGTGTGTCACATTCTGTAGATGTTCTAAGAAGTACATTTTTTGATGGTTTGGGTCCCATTATGTACCTGGATGTTCCTCACCTTTTTTTATTGAGATGAATGCGAGGAGCACTTGTTTTGGAATTTTTTTCCTTTTTTTTTCTGACAAGGTCATTTTTATTCAACTAGTGAACTTTTTTTCATCATCTCAGCTTCCTTCGTTTTTTTTTTCCTTAGCCCTTTTGATTTTTATTTTATTCAGGAGTCTTCGTGTAAAACCTAAATGTTTTTGGAGAAATTGTACCAAGTAGTTGTAGAAGAAGGATTTTTCATATTCCGGTAATTTATTTCATTTAATCTAGTTATCGCCCTTCAGCAGTGAAACTTCTCTTCAAGATGTTAAATGACTGACGGCTAAGGACTACGTTTTTTAGCGCTTAATTTTTCTGAGGAGTTGTTTTTTTTTATTTTATTTTTTTTATTTCTTCCGTCTCCAAGTTCTTGACTTTGGCTGTCAAAAGACGCGTTTCCGTTCATGTTGGTATTTAAAATAATCCCCCGCACTGCCCATCCATTCGTCTCATATCTGCATTTAATTTTGCAGTAGGTGTCTGTTGAAAATGTCGGTGGTAGACAGAAGGGGACCTGTGCCACAATGTCACATTTTGGATTTATCTGCGCTCCTCGTTGTTGCATTGGAAATCCATTTCAAAAAAATCGAAGCACTTTAGGACCGTTTTACCTGTGCTGAATTCTCTTCCCAGACACTGAAAGCCACGTTGAGCCAGCAGCTCCCTCAGGTAACCAACGGAGATGGTGGTGAAGTTCAGAGCAGCGCTGTGATCCACGCAGCCGCGCCCGCTTCTCCTGCCCCGGCACCGACGCCACCGCCACCGCCACCAACCACCACTGCTGTCCTAACTCCGGCTCCTCACCTGCCCATTGCAGAGGAACCCGCCCCCCTTTCTCTTCAGCAGCCAGCCACTTCCACCACAGAGACACCTGTAAGTATTCTCAACTACAGTCTATTGGGATAATATCCTCCTAGGACAGTGTTGCATTGGAGTTTATTTTCTGATTTTTATTTCCTGATTTTTTATATTTTTTTTTTCAGTTAATCAGTCAACAGGATTACCTAAAATTTGATATTTTTATAATAAAACTGACTACTGACTTACTGTGATTAGTAAGCGTTGCATCAGTATATTGTGTGTAAGCACATCAGCCCAGTTACACACTGTGTGATATTGAGTGTCAGCGTTACATTTCGGGTGTGGTTATTTTGTCGTGTTTGTTGTTATTATTATCATCCTCATCATTATTCTTATTATTCCTGTTTTTTGTACAGGCTTCCCCCCTGCCCCCCGCACAAAACCCTCCGAGCACTGGCGGTCGGCGGCGCAGAACCACGAGCGAAGACCCCGACGAGAAGAGGCGCAAGTTCCTGGAGCGCAACAGGGCCGCCGCGTCGCGCTGCCGGCAGAAGAGGAAGGTGTGGGTCCAGTCTCTGGAGAAGAAGTCTGAGGACCTCAACTCCGTCAACGGACACCTTCAGGTGCTCTTTGCCTCTCCCCCTCACCCGCTGCACGTAACAACAGATGCTCACAATGTGTCACTCTGTGTGCCTGTGCATGCGCACGGCTGTTTATCATCGTCTGCCGCCGGCACAAGCATGTGTACACAGACTTTTCCCTTCTGCGGTGATGAAGTCATTAAAGCCGATTAAGAAGAGCTGTCGCGTGACAGCAGCGGCGTGTGAGCCCTTTACATCGATATGTCCCTGTCAATAAAGATGTATCCTCCAGATGTCAGCTGCACACAAGCGTGTCTGCGCTTCTGTCTCGGCAGTTTACGGAATGGCCTCAAAAATCTCCGAGGGAAAGGTGTCTTTTTGAACCTTCATTTCGCAGCGAGCAATTAGGATCTGATGCTGACAAGTTCGAAACAGTTCATGTATCTGCTGTCTCTGTTGATAAGTGTGAGCCGGGGGTGCAGCACATCGGTGTTCCAGACAATTAAATGAGACGTGGTGTTTATTTGCTCACTGTCTTATTTTTCTATGAAAGCGGAGTAAGATGTGGAAGGTGGAGGAGGGGCACAGACGGCAGCGGTTGAGTATTTGGTTCGTGTCAATATCTGGTTCACAAACCAAGTCATCAGCGCTAGTCATGGGTTGAGAAATTAACATAAATGTAGGCAGGTGATTGGAGGAGGGTAGGTGAGTGGATGGGTTTTTTTAAGATCACTCAGCTGTTAACTGTAAAGAAGGGAACAACATGTGGCTGAGAGTAAAAGGTGCTTTATACGAAAGCATTAATCAGTGGTGCTGTTTTTGTAAAAAAAATAAAAAATAAAAAAAACTCCATGCTGACATGGCCCAGCTGATCAGTGAAACTGCCTCTAATGATGCACAATTATTTTAACACCATCCTTAACTGGCTTTTTAATGAGGTGTCAGACCAAGCAGCTCACAGGGCTCCCAGCGTCACCCCGAGGCCCATTTGCTCTATTCTGATTCATTCACAAAGTTAAAAAACAACTTTGACTCACTAAAGTCCAGCCTAGACAGGATTTACATGCTCTCTGTGATGGAGTCTGATGTCGCTGTGGCCAGGATTTTGATAGCAGGATGGCTGAGTTGAAAGGAGTGCGTGTGTTTATGTTGGCTGTAAATGGCGGCGGAAGCACGGTGAATATGGCGTTGGGCCACATGTGGTCCATGCGCTCCTTCCAGCTGCGTTTATAGCCGCCTTATAATAACCCTTCCCCGCCAACACCAGCAAGACTAAACAGATGGAATCAAATAAATTGGCTGCTTTTAGACTAATAGGTTAAGCGGCCCGTAGTCCTTACAAGGAGAAGAGACGGAGCTTAAATCTGCCATGGAGTGTGCGGCGGGCCCCTGGCCGCTCTAAATCCCGTTAAAGTCACCTTCAGCGTAATGTGGCCGCGTTTTTTTTTTTTTTTTTTTTAACGGCATGCAGAAATCCCCGGTTCCCTCGGGAGCAGTAAAGGCATGCGAGTGTAAATCTCGGCAGCATCTACAAAGTTGCGGTGACAATCCGAACAGCTCAGCTCTGACAAATGTGCTGGTCGGTAGCCAGTGAAGGCCCATAATTATAGTGTAGGAAAAACATAAATGAAGAAGTACATCATACTTTGCTCAAAAACGACAAAATATGAGTTTATCTGCAGCAGTGGCCATGTGTGCTTACTGTACGAAGGTCTTTAGTCTTCAACCCTTTGGTCCCATTAATAATGGACATTAAACATACAGCTCTACATCTATAGAGGGCACATCTGTGCGATTTAGTATATACTGTACTTAGCTTTTACGGCATAGCGTATATGGAGGTTTTCAGATGCATTCCTATGGCCTCGCCTTGCTGGCGAGGGCCGTAGCCATAGGGATTCTGTTTCAGGTTGTGCGTATGAGCGTGTGATAGCTCAGGCACGCAGTGGTGCTCAAAGCTCAAGGTCACTGCGATTTCGCATGTTTTTTTTTAATTTTTGGCCTTTTGAACATGATTTCTCAAGATTGCTCGAAGGGGGAATGTCTTCTGAGGACCTGACGAGTTTGTGCTGGTCACAGGTCGAATGTCAAGGTCGCTGTAACGTGTTTTGTGAAACTGTACCATAAACAGAGGGGATCTCATTACGTCTGGTACAAAACTTTGTTTAAAACCCACCATTGCCCTGATTAGCATTTTCTTTACAAGGGTCTAGGTCGCTGTGTTCTCACAAAACACCCTTTCTGCCTGATGAATGTAATATCTGTATTTGGCACAAATGTTCATTAGCAAAGATGAACTGATTATAAATGTCTCATCTACTTATTCTGTCCAAATGCACTCCTTAACCCTAACTGGTGCCAGCATACGATCACAAGATGGTATTTTTAGTTACTCGGGTGCTTCGGGTGTCTCAATGTTGTTGTGTATATTGAATTCAGATCATTAGATCATTTGCATCATCATGAGAATCCCCAGAGCCTGAATGTTTACGCCTATTGTTTTTGTGCAGATGCCTGTGTAAATGAAGGCAGAAGATATAGATATAGTGGCACTGTTCTATAGCATATCCACTAGAGTGTGCTGAAAACATTCTTAACAAAAGAAACCAAACTCACTTAAGTTAACTAAATGGTTCTGACTCACATTTAATAAAATAAAATAAAAAAAGCAGACCTTTGTTTAATCTGGTAAAATCGTTTTGGACAATTTGCGAGGTGAGATCATGGCGTCTGTTTGCCTTCATGTCTTAATCTGATATGCTGTTGTGTGTGTGTATGTGTGTCTCCCCTCTCCCGCAGAGTGAAGTCACCCTGCTGAGAAACGAAGTGGCTCAGCTGAAGCAGCTTCTTCTGGCTCATAAAGATTGCCCTGTAACCGCCATGCAGAAGAAATCTGGCTATCACAGTGAGTAATGCTCCATTATTCCCGGCCCGAGGCTTCCAGCGAAAGGCTTCCAAAATGAGCTCCAGCTAACCACTAGAAGGACACGTCTTACTTATGGCCCGGCGGAAAGAGCTATTGTCATATTAAATCCCCTTAAAAAAAAAAAAAAAAAAAAAAAAAAAAACTTCGTAAAAGTTCACATATTTTTAGGCAGTGTTGTTATAGACAAATGTCTTACTCGTGGCATTGTTAGAGTTCTTTCCAGAGGCCACAGGTGGCAGCAGTGGAAAAAGTAATGGTTTGTTCAGTCGACACTTGGAAACCATTTGTCGGCTGTGAATTAAGACGAAGCGTGCAATCTTAGTCGTGCCAGTAACATTAAAATGTAACGTTTAATCTCTTTATCTTACATGCCATGATCACCTTTATGAGTCCTTTAATATACGCGCAGACTCCGCCCATTGCAGCCTCTTCATTTCAATTTCCCGCTGTCGGCCCGTACCGTACGCGCGGCCTCATTTAGAATGATATCGCCTATATTTCTTCGTTTCCCGAGGCTGGGCTTCTGTCGTTCGGATTTTCTGCTCATAACTCAGCGTCCCCTCACACATGAGCCAGACGAGTGTAGCCAGGACGAGTGTGCGCTCCAAGCCGCTTCTCCACTGTGCTCTAAACACCTCGGCCGACTTGTATAGACAATGATTGCCTCCGAAATGAGTCCATTAAAGCGGCGGGCTTGACAATCCTGAGCCGCGTCCTCGTGGGATGTCCACCGAGCTGGGCTGTTCATTATGCATCCCTTATTGCTAACCGTCCCACTGACACACGTCATGTGCGTTATGGGACTGATGGTTTCCAGGCTCGAGTGGTCTGTCAGAGCCAGGTCTCATTTAGTGTCGTCTGGATTGCTGTTAGCAGGATCCGCAGATGAATTGGGTCATCGTTCTCGTGTGTTGTGCTGGGAACGGCTGTGTGTGTTTTTAATTTTTTTCGTTTTTTAGACCCTTTGGTGAAGGATGACATTTGGAGCACTTTTTATGCAGTTTGGAAAAATATAACCCCATCCAAATACCCCAGTTCATCAGTCAGGTTCATTATGACAGTCGGGGTAGATATTAGATCGGCGAGCCAAGACGGAAAAGCCAAAATAATGCGAGAGTGAAAATAAAAGTCTGGTAGAAACAATGAAATCAGCCAGATTACTAACCTTCTCCTATTATACCCACACATCCTATCTGAGCTCATTCAGATGAGCTCAGATACCCCTCATGTTACAACTGTGTAGCCTGGAATAGGTTTTAATATGATTCTTATTTAACACTGTTGATTTGGCAAAAGTAGAAATGATATCAATAATCATAATTATACGGTTATGAATACACAATGTGGTGGAATAATGACTGATATATATTAACATACACACATTTTTCAAATCAAATATATAGATACATATATATCTATATATGTATCTATATATACACATTTTTTGAAATCAAATATATTTTGTCAATTTTTTGGCAAATACTGGCTCTACCTCACACTCTTTCCCCTGGTCAACAGTGTAAGCGTTCCCCCTGGTCGGGAATCCTTGAAATAATCTCTCTCTCTAATTAGTGAAAGTCATTATTTAACTCTGACCGATCCGTGTGTCGCACTCGTGTAAAGGCCTCATCAAGCGCCCCGTTTTCCGAGAGTTACACATCCCATAAGGCTGCATTGGCCTCCGGACCCGGTAATACCCTTCATCGTCCTGACCAGGCGTAACCGTGGCAGGTGGGAGGAAATTACCCAGACTGCCCCACAAACAAGCCAGGACATGCCATCAGTTGGCACACTAAGCTGTCCATCTGCTTACGGCCGTCCCCTCCTCAGAAACCGAGAGAGCAGAAAGAAGCACCGTCTGCCCTAGGAAACCAGAATTTCCAGCCGGCCAGCCCTTAATGTCGTTAGGGGTAATAATGCTTACTTGAACGTGGAACAAAACCACCGCTCTGATTTATTCCGAGGTTGACCTTCTGCATGGCGAAACAGCAAGGGATTTAACAGCTCTTTGACATTCACTTGCACTAAATCACACCATCAGAGTGCGGCCAAGAGGTTCAGATGAGTCTTCTAATGTAAAGACATTTGTACTGCACTTTAATTGCTTCCTCTTGTTCTCAGAAACGGTATTTTACAAACCCAAATACCAGTCCCGCAGTCATTAATTACCGAGTGCCATCGCAAGTGACTTCATATCATTAGCAATATTAATTATCATTGCGCTCCTTATTCCTTTATGAATCGGAGCATGAGAGTAGAGCCTCTTATTTATTTTTTTTCCCATCCGGATCCAATTAATTCTATGCAACTGCCTAACAGCTGGTGGCATTTCAACTCCAAGTCTTCCCTACTCTCCAGTGTGAGCATCATTAAAATCAGGTGCTGTAATCATCTGTCGCTGCAGTAGTTGGCAAGGTAACAAAAAGCAAATGAGAACGCAGTTAGGGATGGGAAGCACTGCCACATGCCCCAGAATGTAATGTACCCTTATGATGTGGGTTTAAATTGACATCGGCGCTTTAATTAAGGGAAAAGGTGCAGAAGTAGCATTATGGGGATTAATGAAATGTTTTACATACACCGCACACAAGTAGCTCTTTTGCATCTGATTAGGCCTGCTCGACAAAGCGTTGCTGGATTACATCAGGTAAATGTTCTTAATTAAAGTAGCAGTAAACAGCAATGTGAGATAAACATGCGCTCTCTCTCTCTCTCTCTCTCTCTCTCTCTCCCGCTCTCTCTCTCTCTCTCTCTGCTGCCTTGTCAGTCTCCGATAAAGACGAGAGCTGCGAGGAGATGTCTGTCCCCGGCAGCCCCCAGAACGAGGCCATCCAGCACAGCTCCGTCAGTACCTCCAACGGGGTCAGCTCCTCCTCCACCCTGGCCGTCTCCGCCCCTTCCGCCGCCGCCATCACGTCGAACCAGAGCACAGAGGAGAGTCAGCCACGGAGGGGCGCCACCCCGTCTCTGCCCTCGGCCAGTTGATCAGCTTTGCTGCGTGTCAGCACTTGGGACGCTGTTTCCTCTCCTATCTCTCTGTGACAAACAGAGGAAAGCGATTCTCTCCCAGCTTCAGTTTGGACTGTGCTGTTATTCATTTATTCTTGATTGGGGTTTTATGTTCGGTCCGTTTTCGTCCTCCATAGGCAATATTTTTTGGTCAAAATACACTGTTTTCTCTGGAATGGACGAAGACAAAAGTACAGGCACTTTAGGTGTAAGATGTAAACCACATGGATCGAAAATGTTTTTGTATTTGTGCAAGTTATTTATTAATCTTTTGTATTTTTTTAATTTGATCAGCTAGAACGGTTGATTGACTGTGAATGGTCAGAGTCCTTACCAAAGTGTGTTGTGGCTCTTTTGTAATTTGTTTACTTGTTTCTTTTCAGGTATTTTATAAGCACCATCTTAGACATAGACATAGTTACATAAAGAGCAGTCACTTTTTTTGTATAATTTGCTTTTATCCGTTTTGCACATATTGAGAGAATGACCGGTTTGACAGTCCACAGGTAAGGTACTGGCAGCTTTTTTGGGTGCAGCTTATGCTGTCACGTTACACTAATGTAAATGGATGAATCAGATTTTTAAATTTGACAACTTTTCTTTCAGCGAGATCAAGTGTAGTGGCGTTGTACATTTTGAATGTTTGAGCTCGCCTCTACCTGTAAAATAGTCTTAAGCGGGGGGCGGGTTGATTAATAATGTTTATTTCATTGACATTCCATCTATCGTCTTGATTGTTCCTGAAGCAGTGATTGTAGGATTGCAGTACTTTTTCCATTACTCAATCATGGTGACGTTGACTTCATTCAGTGCCATTAATGTTTTTGTATAAATGACTCCTGTACCTTTTTAATGCAATTTAGACTCCGTTGATTGCCGTTAAGGATTAAGGATGTCGTAACATACTTGCTCAGTAGACGAGATATCCCGCTTTGTATACTGTCTTTGATTTATACGTGACCGTTTATTGCTTCAGTGTCTAACGCAGAGCACCTGAGGAGATTGTCCTCTTTTCGTGATTACAAGTATAGGTGACGTTTTTAGATAAGATATTGTAAATAACATCAATGATGCATTGTACATGA
The DNA here is from genome assembly GCA_016785305.1 of Colistium nudipinnis. Classification (NCBI taxonomy): domain Eukaryota; kingdom Metazoa; phylum Chordata; class Actinopteri; order Pleuronectiformes; family Rhombosoleidae; genus Colistium; species Colistium nudipinnis. The sequence continues at coordinate 1,378,790 of JAFBJU010000431.1, forward strand.
TCTTTCGAGTTGTTATGTGCTTTGCCTTTTTTAATAGGATAGACTGGATTCAGCAGCTGAGCTATGTTGATCACATGAACTCCGTTAGAAGGTAAAAACTGACCTTTAAAGTCTGTCGGTCATTGGGATAGGCCTCTGCCCGGCATCCCGTGACAGACGCGTGTCAAGTTGAGGCACTCCGATGGGAACTGGAATCACATTATGCATATTAGGGTACCACTACTACTGCTTTGTAGGAATTGTGAATATTTCATCTTTGAAATATTAGGAAGCAAGTCAAAACATTAAGTCAAGTTGCATTTTCTCTTAGTCTGTACTGGCTTACTACTGTGTAGTTTTAAAAGATTGTTTTCTTACGTTTACTGTTATGTGCCGTCTGCATGAGATAATGATTCTCCGCGAGAATCTAACAATTAGTGTGATAATGTCTCAGTCAGATTCATGTAATGAAACACATTTTCTTCAACTTGACTTGGCTGAACTGATTAAGTTGCTGTGTTGAGGATGTACTTGTAACTTGTGAAGGTTGTGTATAAAAGTTGAATTGATAAGTTGTTGTAATAAACCTTTTAATATCTTTAAGTGATGCTGGATGATTTCATCTGTACTACCTTCACGTCAAATGAAATGGGTGTATATATAAACACAAACAAAAACAAACACACAGTACAGCACATAGAGCTGAGGAGCTGAAGGGATCAAACGTGTTCCTGGCGAACAAAAGTATATCTTGTGGTGCACCCTGCCACCTGGTGGAAGATTTGGTCGTAAATATATCTCCGTTCAAATATCATTCAACCCAAGTTTTTATTCCCAATCTCACCCGCTGATACAGTTTATGTTAACTCACTCCATCCCAGAGACAGGTAGACATTTCAGGGGGCCTTGTCTCGGTCTTTCTCTAATTCCGTGTGATACATTTGTCTCGCCTTTTGTACCACTACATATCTCAATTAAAAAACTGAGCGCCGCTTGTACTTGACACACGCGCGCACGTTTTGACATTTTGCGACACTTTACACTTTACGACACAACCCCCAAACAAACCACCACGTGACACCCGGTCGTCCACGATTTCGGTTGCACGCGTCATTTTAGATAGGGACTTTACACAGTCGCCAACTAGGTTAGTCGTTAGTGTGGCCCCAGCTGCTGATAAAAATGCTTTCGCACGACGCCGGACTTAAATAGAACATCGACAGGTAAGGAGACAAATCGCTAACGTTTCCTGAAATACACGGACGCCTCTACGCTAAGCTAAGTGTGGCTACTGCTACTGGTGCGACTGCCGATTTACTACTCAAATACGCTTGACTGTGGGAGGTGAAACTGAAATGAAGCTGAAACACGCAGTTTGTATGTCTAATACTGTACCAGCTGATCGTATCTGGATCAAACTTAGCATTATATGTTATGATATATGATGTTGTTTCTTTGTGATAATGGCAAGATATGGCAGAAAGGGCAAATGTATGAAAATCCAAATCCATATCAATATGTGCAGTAATGAGAAGAGGCATTTTAGTCATAGGGAAACACTCTCACTCTCCATTGATTAGCCAATGGATGCAGCTCTAATTCCAGGCTGAAATCTGATCCACCAGCACCAGCTTTAAATATCCAGCAGGTGGCGATGCATCCAAACCTTCACCATACCAGCAGCCCGCTGATTTACTGCATCTGTTGTTTATCGTTTATTCACCACGTGAATAATTATAGACATTTTAAATGAATCACATACACGTATACATCGTTTAAGAATTACTCAGAAAGTACAGTTCCTAACTCTTCACAAAATGACAGAAGCGAATTGTTTCATTATGAGTTGGTGACAATTTCGGGGAGAAATATGCCTTCTCCGATTTTTGAGTTTTGCATCTTGCAGAGATAGATTTTCCTCTGCCAAAGCACCGAGCTGCCAAACTAGGGCAGCCTTACATTTGATTAGCTGCTCATCACAGAGGGGAGAATTGTAAATGTTAATATGTAGGTCACAGTGTTGGCGAACAACAACACTTTTGGCTTGATGTTATGTGTTTGGAACCGAGCGATGCTCCATTGTGCCTCTAATGTGGAACGTCTTTGATGTTCAATCAAAAGGAGGGAGAAATGAGGGGCGCATCCGCGCTATCTTTTTGATTAGTTTTCACCTCCATGTGCAGGCTATTCATTTTAATTGTTGGGTTAATTGAATTCCCTCTGGCAAACAGTGCTGCGTTATTCATTATTCACTCCATAATGATTCCGATGTTAATTTCATGAGGTTTTCACTAATGGATGCACAGCGTTTAGCACCACCTCTATTTTCTAAATGCAGTGGAGAAGAGAGCAGGAGAGGCTTTGGCGAACACGATCCCACAATGTTTTTTTACGAAATACAAAAGCACCATTGGTGAATGTGCCGTTCTCACCGGCATCAGACTCCATATTTCCGAAAATCCTGAGCCCACACACACACACACACATGGAAACATCTCCGATGCTCTAGGCCTTATTAGGAAAGGCTGGAAACATAGGTGAAAAATATAGTTGGCCAACATGCAGCAGTAGTTTGGAGTCTCCCTATTTTAGCCCCTCGATAAATGAGCAGGATGATAATGACGATGGCGCTGATCTGCTGACAGACAGGCCCTGTTCCAGCTGTTCCCATAATTCGACAGGTATTACGCTTTGTATCTTAACAGTCTGCCTCAGCAGACTGGCACTTAATTAGGCAAAGATTAAGGCCAAACAGCCTCATTTGCGTGAATTGTATCATAAATACCAACTGGCTACCCCCCTTTCCTTCAGGGGGCATCGGGGTTAAGTTTGAAAAAAACGCAGAGGTTAGCTGAAAGGAAGGCGCTCCGGGCCCTTCTCTTCAGATTTCTCAACAATGAGAAGTCTTCTCCCCCTGCTGAGGGGGGCTGTTTCTGAGCACACGCTTTAACCCCTCAAATCCGCGGAGACGGAGATGAAACGGCGTGATTTACATTTAATTCAGATTATGTAAATACACTGGTCGTGTCCCAAACCAAACACGGGACACAAAGCTGCCCGCAGCACCCCGCAAGATGGTCTCTTATTGTCATTCAAATCGAGGGGATGAGATAATTCTATCATACTTGGCCCGGACAATTGATTGAACCCTCGATGAGCTTTAATTTGTAATTTTACATATACTGATGACCGCTCATTATTTCGACATGGCAACCTCCAAATTCTATATGAGTACAGAGTCTGTTTGCTTTTCCTCTTGTTTTGGGGGGCGACTTTTCCTGGCATCTGGCTCTGCCGCTGGGTTTATTTCATAGCATTATGGGGGTGGTATCAGCTCCGCCATCTAACTACCCGAGTGCAAGGGTGGAGGCAAATCCCCAGTGGGCATGTGCACGCTTATGGAGGGGGGTACGACTTTGCCAGTCCTTCCCCTGAGCACCAGGCCTCCCTGAGGCTCCACCATGTCTCCTGCTGACATTAGCATTCATCCGGGTTTATCTACAGACCCCACTGTACTGTAGTGGGGTTCTCATTCTATTACTCAAGCCTGCCTCCCCTGTGGATTTGTTCACTTTATAATCAATATTTTATGGTGGTCCTTCCACCCACACTCTGTTCATAATGCAAGGCTGCACCAGGCAGGGCTGCTGGCAGAAGTCTTATATTTACTATTTTCTGGGGGGGGGGGAAAGCACTCGGATTGTTCCATGTAAAATATATCAAAACTACAGTGTAGGGAAAATGTTATGAGGGGGGAAAAAAAAGTTGTTCAAATGAAAGAGCTCACTTTGGAGAGGCTGTATAAATGTTGAATTATTTTTGGGCCTATGCGATAATGAGCTCGACGCATGAAAATAATTCCTAGTGTATCTGCTAAAATAACTGATCTTTCTGTTTCTCTCTGATAGAAGCAGAAATGGGAAGGCACATAAGCAAATCTAGGACGACAGGCAGGCAAGGCGGAGTCGGTGAAGATACTTCAGTGGTGAGTAAAACAGAACCTGAAGGAAGACGAGTTGACAAGCCGGCAGAACAGGACGATGAAAATAGGAAAAATAATCCAACAAAGAAGGCAGGTGTGCATCTGAGACGTGTGTGTTAACGGGGATCAGGTGGGGAACGGTAGTCCGGTTGGGAATGGGAGATGTGGAACAAGTGAGCAGGTGAATATAGAGACGGAAGGAAAAGATGGCGTGGGCTGAAAGAATGGGAGATGGAGACGAGGGTGCTGAGGGGGAATAAAGAAGTGGATACAAATAATACAAAAAACTTTCTGTCCTGTGTTGTGGCCTCAGCGGCTAACATTTTGGTGGATTTTGATGTTATTGAGCAAAATAACGACTTGGGGCTTAATTGCAAGTAAACGTTGTCCTGCTCATCTTTAGAGTGTCTCCCCGTTTAACTGGGCAAATATGAACCCCCATACCAACAGTGTATTACTCTTTGACTAAAGGAAAGATAATTTGTGTATAATTTGCAACCATTTACCGAGTTCATTTATTCGGTAAGTCATGAAGTATATTTGAATCCGATGTTATGTTTGGATTTATGAGGAAGAAGGAGCAGGAAAATGGCCTCAGACTGAGAGCCACAGACGACGAGGGGAAAATAATTGAGGAGAGAGGGACGGACAGATTGTAGGTTTTTGGTCGTTTTTTTTAATGGGATTTGCTGACCGTAAGAAAATTGCGGCAACATTGCGGTCCTTACTTAGCGCGTGCTTTTACTCGCGCTTTTCCCTCTTCTTTTGTTCCGGACGAAAGACAAAAGCCGCTGTCTTCTCCGCGGGCGTCCGGCTTTCCCTGCTCATGGCAGAATTTGCGGGCAAAGCTGTCTGGATGTTTGTTTCTAATTCATAATTCATAAATATCGATTCGGAGGTGACGACGGCGCTGGAGTTGTCCTGTGATCTCAGCGTGAGGACCATTTATTTTCAAATGATTTCAAAATGCGCTGTCAAGGTGCCTCCTGAGGTGCCTCTCCACTGAAGTGTTGATTGACCTCTGGCTTGAACATGCTCACACGGGGGAATCTCCTTCGCTGAGTGCTGATCAGTGCAAAGCCTTATCGACCGTCCGACACTTGTGCGGGGAACCTGCCCGATTGATTTCTTTTTTCTTTTTTTTTTTTTCCTCCTCCCCCAAAGAGGTGTCAACTGGAATTCTTATTAATTGCAAGAATTCACAGTCGTATTCATGTGCATCCATCGTGGAGTTGTTTACTGGGGCGTTTGTGGACGTGCGAAGAAAAATCCAAATCCCACATGTTCGCGTTCTGCAGAAAAAGTGGAGCGGCGTCCCTGGTAAAAGCCACAAAACGTGGAACATCGAACAATCTGCTCTTGACGTTGGCGTGCGTTACAGTGTCACCCCAGCCCACCCCACTAGTATGCTCCCTCCCCCCTCCGGTCCCTCACCCCTCCGCCCCGCTCCCTGTGCACTGACCAGTGTTACTGATTGCTCTTGTAGGCACAGTTGTGTTGATTTATTGGCTCTGCGGCGTTCTTCATCACCCTCATTAGCTCCTTCATTATGCCGTCGATCATCTCACTGTGGGCCGCGTCGTGCAGATCGCCCTGGCTTTCATTGAGCTGGCTCTCGGCGCATTCTTGTGGTCGGCGGTGACCGCGAGGGATTTTTTTCCTTTTTATATTTCACATTTGATCCTCAACTTATATTCAATTTGTAGTCAACATAACATAGGTAAAAGCAGCTGAAGCCGCCCCCCCCCCTCCCCCAGAAGGGTTTTCTTTTGTTTCACAAAAACATATTTTTTTTTCATCTCAATAAGTTTAGTTCATGAAAACGATTTTAGAATAAATCGGATAGAAAAATCAGCTGCTCTATAAGTCCATCGCATTATTTAACCGTTAACCACCTTCTGCGGTACGAGATATGCCCTTCACACCCCCTGTTTATGCCGATTAGGGCTGTAACTGATCATTATTCTCGTTATCGATTAAGTTAACCGATTACTCCATTAATCATCTGGTCTATAAAATGTAAGAAATAGTCAAATGCCAACAAACGCTTCTTTCTTTCCTCGCTCAATCTGATAATTGGTGATATTTTGATCATTTGTATGGTTTGTGCAAATATGTATTCATTTCTCTTTCATTTTTATTCTTTATCTTTAAGTGTTTATATATCTATCAGCTACTCATGTTGACGATGACATTTATTGTCACAAATATAAACGTGCAATTTTGCAATTTATTGTTGGATCAAAATAGTAACAATGGGAGGGGTTGCTTTGATATTTGGGAATGACATTCACATATTTATGAAGACGTTTGGCTCCGTTGCCTCCACGCGCAGACCAGCCGTCATGCCTGCAGGGTGCAGCTTCACGGACTTGACCTTGTGGAACCATACAGTAGGTGAGAATGGTGAATTATGGAAACGCAGTGTGTAAAGTGGCCATTTCCTACTGTCGCTGAGAATGACATCAATCCAGGCCCCCTCGGTTTTATTTTCCTCTCAATTGTTTTTATGAGGCTACTAAATCTGCCTCTTTTCATCAATAACCCTAATGGGTCCAACGAACTCCACTGTACTTTCTCCTCCCCCCCCCCCTCGCAGTGCTGCTGCATTTTTATTTTCACTATGAGCTATGAAAGATGAGCTTAGTCCATTTTTTTGGGGTCACAACAGCTGTATCTACTAATTTATACAGCTCTAACTCAAGTCAGTCACCCTTTAATGGGATTTCCATAAATCGACTAAATGGGTTTAAACGCAGCCTCACTCTGGGGTGGACGTGTGCGGATAAAATGTTCAAGATGCACACAATTTGGCCGAATTAGTTCTGTCCTGCATGGTCTCACACGCGCGTTTTCTCCAAGGGGGCCGGGCTTGATGAAGTTAATGGGATTACAGAAGGGGGCTTCTCACCCACCATTTAACTCTCTGATGTTTAAGAGCAGTGACGAGCTAATGAGGCCACTTCTCATCGCACGTGAAGCGGGGTGGGGGGGGGGGGGCTGTCGCCGTGGACGACGCCAGGGACTACGAGGTCATCGCTTTTATTTGCGATTATTAAAGTCCCTCCTCTGCTTCCCATGCCCGTAAACTGTGTCATGGAGGTGAAACGAGGACCGAGCTCGCCCGACGGGCCCGCGGAGACCCGAATGCCAGCTGTTGACGAGGCTGCGGAGTCCAATGCGGAGCAGGGCGCAAGGTCCGCCTATACTTTAGATGGTTCCCCGGTGGTCATGAGAGAAGCATTCGCTGTTGACATAAGAACACACGTGTGTGTTGTCCATTCGGCCAGTCCCACAAACTGTCTTCCCGCCGCCGACATGGAGGGCGCCGTGTGGTCGCCGGCGGCCGAATCGTCCCAAACAAATCCTCATTATTGCTTTAGCGCCGCGTTGCACGGAATCGTCTTCGAAAAATGAGCCCATTGACCCATTTTCACCCAAAAACAGTGGCCCCTTTTTAACGGACGAGTTTTCAGTCTTCGCAAAACTAATGGCTGTGCCAGCTATGCGTCGGTATGTGCTCGAGATTCAAACGTAAACCCGCCCACATAGAATGTAGTTACCGGCATTCAGTGTTTTCTTTTGTGTTTGCTTTGTGGTGAGCTGCATGAACACTTTGTCTCCGGTTTAATATGTCTTCGAATGTATTTATTTCAATACTTATGGTCTTGCAGGGATTGGCCTGATTTTCAAATTGGGATATGGGGATTATGGAGGTTGCTTTTCCCCATTCTGCTGCCACAGTACTCTCATGCAGTGAGAGCCGATATGGCCGTGGTTTTTAGCTTTGTTAGTCGGATCACCACGTGAACGGGAATAGACGCTTGGTAGGTGGCCAGGCACAATTTACAACTGCGTTTTTTCCCAGTGATTTGAAGAAATAGCCACACTCGGAGTTGATCCTTGAAGAAGTCGGGCTCATTGGCAACGGCGTGTGTTGCAACTCTTCCATTTTCACTCCGGGTTTCGTTGTTCATTTGACCCGTTACTCATCCGTCCAACGTGCATTGATGAGGAGCACAGTGCGAGCCCTTGTGTGGTCGGCCAAAATGAAAAGCCGAGAGCAACAAAGAGACGATCTCGGAAATCGGACTGAATCACAGTATTTCCTATAAATAAGCCCCTTGAAACATTCCCGGCTGGGCCTCGAGTCCAGATGTATCCTGGCCCGGAATCGTGATCTACAGTCGTGTGCGTAATGTATTTTCCTCACACCAGGCCAGTCGCGAAGATTGCCGCGTTGTGGTGATTGCTGCCGCTGATTAGCAGAGTTGCAGCTGCTCGCTTTCACCACGTTGAATGAATTAATCAGGACAACAAAAGACCAGCTAATCACTGTTTTGACATTCGCCCATTAAATGGAGTGATGGCTAATTGCTGTTTGCGCTACTAGACGGGCTTTCAGGGGTTTCTTAAATGGCTTTGAAGTCAATATCCGAACGATTCCTTCTAACCTGAAGATAGCCGCCGCCCCTTTTTTTTTTTGTTTGGCCTCTCCTATGTGCCAGGAGGCCCCGAGACTTTTCACTGTCTGGCTCAATTTTCAAACGCGAAATGTGTCGCCGCAAGAAACGCCGCTCATTCGACAGTCCTATCTCTCACAGGCCGACATTTTAGCGAATAATTTCGTCATTCGGTCAAACAGTTCCAACGTTTGCTGCTCTTACACACGTACTATGATGTCCTTGTGTAAACATGCACGTCTGGTGAACGAGAGCCGCGTTAGATATTGATCGCTCCAGACGTGTGGAGATGCCGCGCCCCCCCCCCCCCCGCTTTCATTACATTTATGTCTCAGCGCAAACGCACCTAATGCCTTTTCTACAGGGTGTCACATCTGAAATTGCAGTTCCCCTGTACATTCCCTGGTCTAGAAGCAATAATGGGGAATTAGGGGCAACTCCAACCACAATCATTCCATCCACCTCATAAGCCTCACCTTGTAAACAGTGCCACCCTGCTCGGAGAACTGTGCGTTGTATAAAACACGGGGGGATATATGATATTATATATATATATATATAACCAGAATATAGGCTGGGATGGTTTCAAGGAAAAATGGAAATACGGCGTCTTTATTTTTTTTTATCTTTAATTTTGCATGCAAATATGTTGTATTGTTACTCTGCTTTGCACATTTATTATATTTCTGATCCATTTATGATGTGTTGAGGCCCCGATCTTTCTCACTAACCGTTTGGTGAACAATCGGCAGCGCAGTAGGACAAGTCCACCTTAGGACGTTATCATAGGAGGTTGTTACAAATAGTTTGGGCCCTGTTCATTCACCTTTGGACTAGTGAGGCCTTTTAAAAATATTCCACTCTGAGTTTCAGTTGTTCACTCATGTGATGGATACAAAGAATGATAAGTGATGTAACGTTAGAGATGCCGGCCTCTGCAGGAAAACAACACGACCCCGCCAGAGGCAAGCGAGGCAGCGTGGCGACAATGGGCGAGATTGTCTTTGCCTCGCAGTGCAGCAACGTACGTGACAATTTACTTTGGGAAAAGCGCTTTGAAATGTATTTAGAAAGTGAAGACTTCATTTCAGAGGGAGAGTTCAACCTCAGTGGTAGGAAAAAAACAAACAAAGAGCAGCTCTGTCTGAATATCCTGGCCGATTGCACTCAGTAGCCCACCTCTTGTGTAATGTGTTGTTGTGGCTATTATGTAAATTGAAGGTTTTGCAATCGACTAAAATGCCCTGATGAAATATATATATATTTTTTACAACGACAGTACTTCCTCTGTTTTCCGGCCTCTCGTTAAATAACTGATCTAGTTTCTCTTTCAGTTGGAGCATTTTTTTTCTTCTTCTTGTCTTTGATATGCTAATGAGATGAGAGCACAGGGAGGCATATAGGATATCATCATCATCATCCACTGACACGGGATGACCAGATGCCCACCAATGTCTCTGCTCTGCCTCATTTTTAACAATTTCATATTCACGGGCTGCTGATTTGAAAACCGGCCTCGAGGCAAAATGCCTTGTTTTCAACAAATATACATTCATATTCATTTCTGTATATATATATTCTGATATATTCTGCTGGCTTCTTGTTCGTGCAGCAATCAGTGTCAATCATCTTTCCTTTGCCACCAGCCATGATGCTGCAGTACAAGAAATGCACGTTATTTAAAAAAATATATATATATTAAGTCAAGGTATTTGCAAACTGGCTGTTATGGCTCAATGCGTCCTAACCTTGTCCCTGTCTTTCCCCTGTCTCAGCTGTAGCTCCAACCTACTGATTCCAAATCCGACGACGACCAGTACCTGGAGGAGAAGAGCTAAAAAAAAAACACGTGTGCCAACTCCAAAAGGTAAGAGGCTGTTAGTGTGGGGACTGATGTGTTTTTTCTGTTGCCTCTCGGTCTTTTTTGTTTTGCATTGTCTTTTTTGGAATGCACATTTATATGCGTTAAATACACAGAGGTGTGAAATCACTGCCGATGATTTTCAGAAGGCCCCTACGAAATTAAAAGAGTACGCTCGCGCCAAGCATCGGGATCGGGCTGAATGATTTCTCCCAATGTCTCTGGTGACGCCTTGACCTAATTATAGCGGTATCTTCGAGTGATATTTTCAATTTGCCCAATACGCGTGTGACGTGTGACCAAAGCATTTTTGCCGGCCCAAAACCCCTCTGCCTGCATAGCCCATCTGAACCACTGGTGAGAAGAAATAGTCACGCTGGAGATGGAGTCTCCTTTTTCATAATTGAAAACGGAGTCTATTAATCTACTCGCTGCCGAAGCGTTCACACTGGTAAAACTACCAGACATTTTAATAAGCCGTGTCCAGAGTGTTCTCAGAGATGATTAAGGTCGCAGGCCTCTTTGCCACATTTTTGAGGCGCTCCGTGCTCCAGTGTTACATAATTGGTCCACGTTTTTTTTTTTTTTCTTACAAGTGATGCTTTTTATTCCGTCCTATTTTTCAAATGCGAAGCGCCTTTTGAGCCCGCGTTTCTTTGACTGCGAAGCGCTCACTCTGTTGCTCAGTGCATTCATCACATTATTCATACATCAGTACCTCTGAAATATCTATTAACATTGCCTCCTCCTGGGACTCGTCGGCTAATTTCAGTCGGTGAGATAACCAGCGGTGTATAAAAGAAAGTCCACCGGCTCAGAAACATTGTTCTCATGGGAACGCGGCGCTCCAAACAGATGTTGTTCGTCTGCGGCGAGTGAAAAAATACTGCCACGCAATATGGTCAACGCGCCACAGGTTTTTGCGTCCTCCGGCCAGAGCGGACGGTGAGTGATCGCGCCGAAATAGCTGAATCGGAGAGGCAAGCGCTTGTCGACGAAAGGTGACTCTGGGTGGGCCGTCTGAAACGGGACTACAGGCGCATTGCACATCATCTGCCCTGAAACCTACATTTCTAGAGTAGCAAGATGAGACCTCAGAGTCCCCGCGCGTGTTAATGATAATACTAATACTAATTCATGAATTTAAAGAGCATATCTTTGAAAACCTGGAGGCATGGAGTCCCGAGGATGGGACTCCATGCAGTATAATTGGTGAGAAATATATATTTTTTAAAATTATTTCCATTCCCCGGTTCCAATCCCACCTGCTCCCGCAGCCCCGTTGATCTAGATGCGTTTTAGATAGTGTGAATGTCCCTTTGTGCGAGTCTCATGATTCACTCTCATGAGCACAGAGAGGAGACCTCTGACCTCGTGCCTGTTGGCCATTCTATATGACCAAAGCTGGTTGCGTAACGGCTAATCTTGATCCCCACGTCCGCTCCACGACACTGCGGGGACTCGTCTTTTTCTCTCCGGGGATGTGGAGTGGTAAAGTACAGTTACATAAGAAGGAAAAAAAAATAAAAAAAAATACTGTCACTATACCCGTGTATGATCTATGAACAGCGTGTGACGGTTCTCCTCTTGGATATTCCCACTATAGATGTTTTGGGAGCTTTTCATCAATTTGTAAAACACCTTCAAAGAGCGTAACTGATAGTTGAGGACTTTCTCCAGACAATAATGTGAATGATCTTTATTTTTAATATGTTTATATAGACGATATGTAGTAGTGAAATACAAAACGGATACCGCCAGTTAAATGTAGATCATTCTCTTCGCTTTGGAGGTGTGTCGTTTTTGCAAAGTGTGAAACCTCGGCACCGGATGAAAGTGAAGTGCCGGAAAAAGAAACATTGATGGCCAATTACGTCCGATTTATGGGATGTCGTTTTGTCTTTATATATACAGCGAACTCTGAAGACCGTTTTTATTTTTTCTTGTTGTTGTTTGACAGTGTGTGTGTGTAAACACAGAAAGCTTTCCCGTCTTTCCACCGTTCACACATAGAGACCGAAGAAAATGCAGCTTCAAGCATGGAAGGAAGGAAGGACGGAAAATGGCTCTCATTTTCTGCAGTGATGGAATTCCTCTACTGATTTGTTTCCACACCTTGAGAGCCGAATAAATATCGAAGGCATTAACTAAATCACCTCGTCCCTGTTGCCAAAATATCTGATGCACAATGAGTCATTCATCACGCTCTCAACGCTGGTATGGACGCTGTGGTTGGGGCGGGGGGCGGGGGGGGCATGGGACTGCTCTCCACAGAATCACACAGAGATAAAGGACCACTCAAGCCTTTAATTATGCTTCACATGCATTCATCATTCCATGCAATTGCCGCTCGTTCTTTATCATAGTAGGTGAATCCCAATTGAAGGCGCGGTGATTGTTTCTCACGATGGGATTTATGGCGCTCTTTGGACTTTCGTTTGTGCCGCTATGAGGCCGCGTGTGGTCGTGGGTCCAAAAGGAACGAATGAAAATGTTCGGGTACGAATTGACACGAATTAAGAAGTGCCGTGGGGTTCTTTTTTGCGCAGCTCTGGTGCGTTTCTCCCCATCAGCAGCACACATTCCTGTGAGGGGCTTTCCGTCGTCGCTGCTCATGGTAAGTGGGGGAGCGCGAGAGCAGCGATTCACTGAGTCACTGCCATGGTAAGCGCGGTGTATTTGCTATTTTCACCCTGCACTGGGTTACCGCCTGGGTCATAGCGTTCGCCTCGGCCCAAGGTTTCAAGGCGTTTTTATTAAGAAGCACACAGGCGAGGAGAGGTTCGTCGCAGCAGATCCTCGGTTCGTAATGCAGCTGTGACTCTACGTTCACTCTGAGTGCATCGGGGGGGGGAGAGCGTGTCCTACGCCTGCTCTGACCTTGCTGAGTGAATAGGAAACTCCTGATAGCCAGCCACCATACATCACTGTCAAAGCACAGACTGCTCCAAGCACATACAGGTAATCTAATCTATTTGTCCTAGCAACCGTGACGTCATTTCTCCCAGTTTTTTTTTTTCTTTTTCGCAAACGCAGCCAAAACGGCAAATTTGCACCGCGTCTTGCGCACGTGTGGTATGCATAAGGTTCCCCCGGCGATTGTAGAAAAGGCCGTGTGTTCATACGTGACGTGCGGCGTTTTCGATTTTAAGAATGGGGGAAAAAATGCTGCCGCCGCCGCTTTAACGTCCCCTGCGATGACGGCATGTAGCTGTGCTGTTACCGTTGTTACTCGTCCCAAAGAAAGTGTGTCACGTGGGAGAGCTGGGAGTTTGCAGTCAGATCGCAGCAGCCGATAGCAACGTTCCCCTAATGGATCTTCATGTCTGTGCTGGGTCAGCTGTGCGGCGGAGGAACATTTCGCCGCGCAACAACCTCCCAATCCCACAGTCGGCACAATCCACGGCTGCTCGGCGGCTGTGGAAGAAAGAGTGCCGGGTGTGGGAGTGAGACAATAACCTTTAAACCAAGAATGTGAATGTTTGGGGCAATGCCCGTCTCTGGGGCAAATCAGTATCGAATCGTGTCACAAGGGCCGCTTTGGTGCCTAAATTCAAGGAACAGCAGGATCCAAACACCGGCACAAGCTCCGATGACTCGGACTGGAGCGTGCAGAGGTGTAAAAGATCCTCCTCTGGACGCATCCGTCCTCGGGAGTCCCATCTCTGGACATGTTTGGGGGAAAGCAGCAAATCAATCAGTGTCAATTAGGGCTGCGTTCAAAGCAAACCACATCCTGGGAGTCAGATGCTCATTCTGCACTTAACAGCAGGCAACACAATTAGGCTGCGGCAGAAGCCTATAAAGTGCTCAGGGTCTGAGAGGATGAAACCGGGGCATATGAAAGGCTCTTCCTGTCTTTTATCTATACCACTCCCAGGTATAGATAACCCCCCCCCCCTACCGGCGAGCAGAGAGCAAGGCTGCACAGGAGGCCCCGTGTTTCATATCTTTCATGTTCCTGACAGACAGCACAGTTTGGGACGCCGTTCTACATCGTGCACCGACACCCACTGTTCATGTGCGCTCATTTGGATTCCTTCTCTGCTTAGGTGCACCCGTTACATCCCGGTCCTCACTCACTCCTCTGTGCAGTCACTTCCCCTCCAGCTGTGCGCCGTGAGGGTGAGAACGGTGCACTTCAACAGCCGAGTCTAAATTAGGCTCTGAGAGGCGGGAGCATAATCACATTTGACTCGAAGTGTGAATTACACAAGCAGGTTGCGGATCCTTTCTCCCCCCACGTCACTGCGATGCTGTATTTAATACTTCTTTTGCACACGCGCACACACACACACACACGCACACACATTCTTTATTGTATATGTTATCATAGTCTAAAAAGGGTGGTATAAATTGCTGTCAAATTATTGAACTGAATTTTATTATATATTTTGATGTATTTTATTTATTAAAATTCTCTTTATAATTCTTTTAACGCGATGTTTAGATTCTTTACCAGTAAGGCAACGAGAACATCACAAAGGCCAAATTTAATGCGTTTCAGATCATTCAGAAATGTTTTTGTTCACCAACGGAGCAATTGGGTAACTGTTTTAGAGGATAAATGTGTGTAGGTGTATATTTCAAAGCCTAAAAAAAAAAATAGAAGCTTTGATTAAAATACAATGGGCCGTTTTAGTAATGGTGCTCTTACCTCTGAGTTCCTTTATGGTATGCCCCGTTATGTTCAATTATTCATGTTATTTCGTGCTTTGAATTTTGTGACCTTTTTAGTCCAAATGACACCGAATATGAGATTTACTACTTTTGTATAAAGCCCAGAGCGTCGCTCGGCGCGAAAAAGGGATTTAATATCGGTGACCTAATATTTTGCTCTGCGTGCCCGGTGCTATTGTGTTCTTGCTCTCTGTGTGTTTCTGTGGCAACGTGATTTTTGAAAATAGCTCCCCTCTCCAACGGCCCGCCGCGGCCCACTCTCGATGCATGACTCATTCATTGCTCATTATCATCCCACTCTCATTTCGTCCTGACCAGGCTCCCCCGCTTGGGTATCTGATGGAGATGGCTGTGTGGGGGGCGGGGCGGCGGCTACTACAAACCCGGTGTGTCCCTGCTGCGATTGGCTGGTGGGATCCAACTAATCTGCTGTGGCTGCGACAGTGGCCCGCCCCTGCGCTCCTCCCCCCTCGTTCTCTCTGGCTCCAGCAGCATCCGTACACAACACTGTGCCGTCTCTGTTCCAGGGAGAATATCAGCTCGGCAGAGGGAGGAGAGGATTAGCTCAGCCGCTCGGCTCATCTGCATACACATTCCCAGAGAAGCACATGAGCACCCTGGGCTGCACCTCTTTTGTATGAAACCTGGCACTGCTATCACAGAGGCTCCACTTGATTCACTGTCACTGCTGTGAGAGGATTTAAGGACCCCAAATATATTTTTTGTTGTTGTTGTTGTTTTTTTCCGTTCCGCCTTTTTGAATTGGAAATCGGACTGTCTGCAATGTCTCTGTTTACCTGGGACCATGCAAACAAGATTTTTTGATACAGACTTGCTCTGAGCATCCTTTTCTTTTTTTTTTTTTTTCCTTTTTTTGCACTTTTCTACCCGGGTCTGTTCCTTCGTCCGATTTTTGGGAAAGAGCCGTACGAGGAGGATGCCATCTCGAGAGTCCTACGAGGTTCGCGCGGAAGAGAAGTCCCTGGTGCAGAAGGCCAAGCGAGAGGCCAATCAGGAGGATATTCTGGCGGCGGCTCTGGGGATGAGGATGGGGCCACAGAAACCTCCAGCCACTTTCTGGCAGCCACTCAAACTGTTCGCCTATTCGCAGCTCACCTCGCTGGTACGCAGGGCAACCCTGAAGGAGAGCGAGCGGACACCCAGACCGGAGAAAGTCCACAACTTCAAGGTGAGACTCAGTCCACTCAAAGAACTCCGGTGAACTGCTACGGTTTCATTTAATTTCATCATGTGTACGGCCGGAGGGCTGCTTCTCGCGCTTCCCTTGCGGAGGATGGAAGCAGGGGGGTTGGATGAGGGGGGAGGGAGGGCGGGGGGTGTTGTTGAGCGGAAGAGAGGCTGAAATACGGAACTGTTTAGCTCCGTCCCGTAAGCTTTTATCAAAAGGAAATCTGGCGGGTGGCCTGCGGTCCGCTGCTGTTGGTTCGAGCACCAGATGGACAGATTAGGCCGAGCGAGAGAGGGGAAACCTTGGAGTGGAGCGTTTCCCTGTTCCCCTGGCTCAGGCTCAGTCCCCTGCTTTGGCTGGTTAATGGGATGGAGAGCAGGGGGTGAGATATTACCTTCCAGGCCTAAGAACTGCTGATTCTCACAGATCGCTCGCTCTGCCGCTTTGTTCCCTCACAGTGCTGAACGTGGCATTTTCGACATTTTCTGTGTTTTTTTTTGTTTTTTTTTACCTCCCGCGAGCGTGGAGGGGAGCGTAAAGGTTTGTGTGAATTTGTGTGAACGCTCGGAGAATTTCGCTAGCATTTGTGACAAAAGCATCCCGGTGCTGTAATAGAACTTTTCATTTTCAAAAACAATATAATCTAAGAATCCCGATAAACAAAATGTTTGATTAGGACTTGTTGTTCTTTCTACTTGTAAACACAGCTGCTCATTTTAATTTCTCTGCAGCAACACTTAGAAAGCTTGTATTATTATTATTATTATTATTATAAAAAGACTTGTTTGTGTAAACAACTGAATAAAGATTCATTTCCTATTCATATAAAGTCAAGATAACTTGAAGATACAAATCATGATCTTTAGATTCTGTAATCATGAAAGGGAAAAAAAAAACATAATTTCAGCTCATTGGGATTTCATTTGATAACTTTTCAGGTAATATCTTTTAATAAGCTCATCACATGCACAATGTTATCGCCAGATAACGAGCAGTTGTGTCCTAAATGGCTTCCCTGCCTGTATTATTTTTTTTTTGTTTTATTGATTTCATGCAGAGCAACTGGGAGAGTTGTGGCTCCCAGAGGGCCTCCCTGATTGGCTGAGCTGTTGTTACCTGCTGGAGCATGGTGGCCCACACCGCTTCTACAGCACGGCACCCTCCGACTGTTTCCATAGCAAATTCCCCCGACAGCCCCCTGCCTTCGCTTCTGGCGAAGTGTCAAATCCTACTGTGCCATGATGGCAAAGCCTCCCTTGCCCCCTTCGCTTGGTTTCACCACTGCAGCCACCGCAGTGTTGTCAGTTTGAGTCCTCCTCCACACGCAGATAATCCTCCTCCTCTGCCTCATTTCCTGTGGCAGCGCCTGCAGATCTCGTTGCCTGTTAAGAAGGAAGATGGGGGGGCGGGGGGTATGCCTATGGAATACATCTCCTGCTGCTCTCTCGTTGCTCTTCGTCCCTAATACCTGTCACTGTCCTCCTCCTCCTCCTCCTCCTCTTCTGTTGCAGGTCCATACCTTTCGAGGGCCCCACTGGTGCGAACACTGTGCCAGCTTCATGTGGGGACTGATGGCCCAGGGGGTCAAATGTGCAGGTACATCTTGTTCTATGGCCACATTAATAACCTCTTATGCAACCTGCGCCCATCTCATCACATTCATGGTGTGCCAAGTGAGCGTCACTGTGTATGGATTACTCGGTCTTTAATGCATCTGGAGCGGGATTTTTTTTTTTTATATATATATATCAATTTAACTTTCAAATCCCCCCCCACAGTATTTTATGGATTATGAGTTGTATAATACATCGAGTGACATTATGGTTCAATGGCAATGATGTAACACGCCTGTTGCCACAAAGTCTTGTTTCTGACCCACTTTTTTTTTTTTTCTTGCCCGGGTTTGTGAAAGGGGCCAATCAGTGCAAACATGCAGAACAATAGATTTTGTGCACTCCCTGCGCGGACGGATTATTTCCAAAATCGTAACGTCGCTCATTATTTTTCATCTCATGACCGAACGGGACCTCACAACCCGGTGTCATTATTATGAGCGACACACTATATATTAATAATGGATAAACCATATAGCTGGAGTATAACCCGGGAAAACACAGATAGCATAAGGCTACTTACATTTTCATTGCATTCCCTTTACTTTGATGAACCAACTTTGAGCTCCACATTGTGAGGGATTTTTGTTTCCTTTATACTAACCCACTCTGTATGAGTGATCATTATTTACAAATATTTCGATGTTTTTTTTGTAGTTTTTTTTACTTAAAAAAATATACACTCACACCATGTCCTATTTCTGGAAGGTTAATGGCTCCGTTATATTTATCGCTTTCCTTTCAAGAGCATGTTATCCTTTCACTGTCGCGGCCTACGTTAAAATTCCTTTCCCATCTGAGAAAAAAACAAACTATAATGGAGTCGGATGGGTCTTTGATGTTTTATTTACGAAACAAAGTGTGTCGCACAAATCTGCGGTAGCTCTGGTATAAATCATTAATGCCTTGATGGAAGCTGACAGCAATCAAAATAAGGGCGCATATGTTGGGAGCCTGTATTTTACCAACTCACGGAGATCGCCATTCCTTCAGACTCAACCGCAGCGATCAGAATCTAGGGCAGCGAAGGATCACATGATGCTCGAATTAGCATACCAAAAAAAATGTTCTCCCACCCCCTTTTCTTCTTTTTCTCTGTGTGTGTGTGAACTGTTTGCTGGCTGAGTGCCAGAGAGGCAGCCTCTGCTTGTGCTTGTTGTGCCACATTTCCTCCTCAGAGTACGCCCCCCAGCCTCATCCCATCATGCCCATGAAGGGAAACAAAGCTGGCATGTCTCTTTAATGAGGAGCAAAGCTCGGAGCGTGGGGAAGGAGCTCCGTTTGCGTTAAAATTCAGCCGCTTCAACCAAAACAGCTAGGTCACGCGGCTCGACCCCCATTTAACGCAAATGGCCCACTCGGAAGAAAAACCGAAACACCTAACGAATGCCAGTGGTGCCTTTTTGGTTTTTTAGATGATAGAAGGAGGCCGGTTTCAACCGGTTACTCGGCGCATTATAGACCCAGTGATAATGTGCTGATTATCAGCCAGACACCATTAAACCTCTCCTCACAGCCTTTTATCCAAAGCCAGGCTGCAGCCTATCGCCCTAGCAACACAGACCGTGCTGGTGGTGCGGTGAGGGGCATCCCCTGTCTCCTGGCTCCGGGTGTCCCCTGGGCCCCTGCCTCACCCTCACCCGCCCCACCTGGGACCCCGGGCCCTCAGTGTGCTCACATGGACACCAGGAGCTCCGCGTGCGTCCGATGACAGGCTCTCCTCCATTATACCGCCTGTCTCATATCCTTAAGAGAATCATCTCTTAAGGTAATTACATTTCTGCATCAGTGCATATAAACGCAGGCTGCAGGGATTTCTCCGGGGATTTCTCCAGGGACCCGTATTAATCAAAATATCGTCTGAGGTCTTGCAAAGGCATATAGACTCTTTTTTTTTTCTCTTTCTTTTAGAGATTAAAAATAAATCAATCTTAACTCACGAAAGAAACGGGAATCTAAATTTGATTTATTTTATGGATTTTGCAATCAAAAAGACACGTGGCAATTGTAAAAAAACAAGAAAAAAAGAAGCCCTTTCAGAGCTCGGAGACGGCCTTAAACGATCTAAAAGCTTGAAGGGGGGATTGAGCTGCCCCGTTTTAGTCTGGGGAAAGTGGGTCTAGTGTAGCCCGCAGCGGCTCCTTTGCTGCTACCACGGCCATTCTGTGTGAGAATCCAGTGTGCAGCGGCGCTGGCTGTCCCCCCTCCAGGCCACAGCGTTTTCAGACTTCCTCTAATTCCCTCCATGCATCTCTGTTACAAAGCGGAGCTGCAATCAGCTCAGCGCTCCCGCTCTCCACAGGCTTCTCTGTTCCCGACGAGGTGAATCCCGCCCTGAAACAGCTGTGCCTCAGACAAAACGCAGTGTGGCATACCTACACTGACATCATGACTGATGTGCCATTTAAAGAGAGGAAGGAAGGAATGAATTTATATATGAAAAATATCAGATAAAATGACATCAATTGGCTCACATTGAAATAAGGACACTTCTTTGCCCGTCACTCTCAAGAAATAACAAGACGTCCTTCTGTCCCGTTTATTATTTCATTTTTATTTTGCTTTTTATTTTTATTTTTTTCCTATTTGTGATTATAAAATGGCCTTTTAGAGGTGACTTTGAACCCTCCCCAGAGCTCAAGGTGACACCGGTGCCATGTTGGGAAAACAGGATGGCGCTATTTGACTGTGTTTCGACCGTCAGACCCCAAATATTGATCGAGGGGATTAACGCTCCTATGCAAGGAAAAAACCTGATGTTGATTCGGGAATTTACAGAGATATAATGAATGAACGATCATTCTGTTGACTTTGTTCTGGTTGGTGTGCACACGTGGCAGCCTTCAATTATTTCTGTTTTCTTATCTGGAGGAATTTGTGAGCTAAACCTGCTCTATCTCGCCTTGTAGACTGTGGGCTGAACGTCCACAAGCAATGCTCATCTCTGGTCCCCGACGACTGCAAGCCAGACCTGAGACACATCCGCAAGGTCTACAGCTGTGACCTCACCACCCTGGTGAACGCTTATAATACGGCGCGACCCATGGTGGTTGACATGTGCATACGAGAGATCGAGTCCAGAGGTTAGTTGGGGGCATGTTTGAGCTTCGATGTGTGGCCGCTTGTTTTAAGTTACACGATATGCTTTAGGTCAAAAATAACAATGACAGAGGAGGAATAAACAAAAAAATAAGTTTAGTTCAAATTGTGTGTGTGTGTATATGTGTGTGTATATATATATATATATATATATATATATATTATGTGTATATATATATATATATGTATGTGTATGTGTGTACAATGTTGGTTGTAGAGTTAAAGGTAAGATTTCATTAATGGGCGGGGAGTAACTGGGAGGACTGATGAGTGTGCTGTTAATTGTAGACCTGCAATGAGGAATGCATTGCTCCGTTTGCTGCTGCCTTTGTTGATTGCGTTTCAGTTCAATCATTCAGCCATGTAGGAAACTCATTGCACCCTCATTGTCTCCCCTCTAATGTATGTACATCTGCAGCTAAGTTTGATTTATGTCTTTATTATTTGACCCGGTGATGCAGAAAACTATTTGCATCCGCCCATGCGGTTCCATTACGGGACATTGTGGACATTTTATCCTTAATTTCTTGTGCATATTTAATGGCCTTTCCTAAATTACCCAGCGCCATCTATTCAGGTGTGTTTGTCTACATTACCCCGTGGCAGCCCTGACAGTGTCTGAAAGGTTGTTGACGTTGCCTGTTGGTTCCTCAAGGACTGAAGTCGGAAGGCCTCTACAGAATATCCGGTTTCAGCGATTCGGTGGAAGAGGTCAAGGCGGCGTTTGACAAAGGTGCGTCTTCCTTGTTCGTTATAGATTTCTGTCCGCTCACGGCGCGGCGATTGACATCGCATGCCTACACGTGTTGAGAGATGCACGGAACAGATTCAGATTAATGAAAAAGTGACACGTCGGCGACGGATTAGTGTCCATCTGGGGGATGCAGATCCCGTCATGACATGTCCCTCTCACGCAGGGTCTGGGTGCGGGAGCGGGCGGCGGTGACCTGAGGAGACACAAACCACAGATGTAGTCTCATTAAATAAATAAAAAAAAAATATATATATTATTATTATTTTATTTTTAAATCATCCTCTGTTTTTCGATTCAGTAGCAGCCCCCAGCGAGAATGAGTCTGTCTTGGCCCAGTGCAGTGTGACTTTTAACCGTAAGAAAAAACCCTGCAGCACTGGCAAAAACTCGCAGCCAGATCCGCATGTGGGATATCACCCGTGACAGAGTGTCATTCCAGCTCACAGCACTGTGGTGTTCAGTCTGCCTGCACAAGTAGGCCACGGCCCGCTCTGGAAAGCATGCATAACCCAGGGAAAGTCAGAATAAAACAGGCCCAGCCGGATGATCGCAGCTACTTTGGGAGTGAGAGTATGTTTTTTTTGACGTCGCGCTGTGACGTGAAAAGCCATTTCTGACTATTGTGGTCCTCGCGGCTTCCTCACTCCATCTCTCGCAGACGGCGAGAAGACAGACATCTCGGTGAACTCCTACGAAGACATCAACATCGTCACGGGCGCGCTGAAGCTGTACCTCAGGGATTTGCCGGTTCCCATCATCTCGTACGACGCCTACCCCCGGTTCATGGAGGCTGCGAGTAAGTCACGGGACAAATTATTTAGTGAGACGCCGCATTCCGTGTTCAGTGTGTTGGACTCGTGTTGTCAGACTGTGTATCCTTTACTCATTGTGGCCACAAAGAGGGTGCGAGCGCACGTCGGCATCAGCTTTGTCATGCGGCCTGCCCTCCTCAGACGCGCTCTCAGCGGCTAATAGCTTTTGGTGACCCCTCAGGAAATACATTGATTTGTGATTGTGCTCTCTGAGGTCAGGGAGTGCACTCTGACCACTCACGCGCGCCCGTTCTCGTTTCCCAGAGCTCGCAGACCCAGAGAAGAAGCTGGAAGCGTTCCGCGAGGCTCTGGCCCTGCTGCCGCCATCGCACGGTGAAACTCTCAAGTACCTGATGGCACACTTAAAAAGGTGAGCAGCCCAGTCGAGCTCTGCAAGACTGCCAAGGGGTTGTGTGGAAATGGCGGAGGCTGCAGGATATGGGGTTGGTTATTATTTTTGGCCCTGGCCCCCAATGTGTTACTTCGTATCAATGCTTTCGTTTGTATTCGCAGGGTAACGCTGCATGAAAAATTCAACCTGATGAATGCGGAGAACCTGGCCATCATTTTCGGGCCCACCCTCATGCGCGCGCCGGACCTGGACGCCATGACCGCACTCAATGACATCCGCCACCAGAGACAGGTGGTGGAGGTGCTCATCAAAAACGAAGACGCGCTCTTCTAAACACAGATCAGGACTTTTTCTAGAGCAGTTTTCTCGAATCATTCTTTTGTGTAAAGACTCGAATGTTTGTATGACATTTATCGATACCTTTTTGTTTTGTTTTTTTAAATGCCCTGTGTATGGACTAGTGCTGACCCAACGTCTGTCCGACCCTGTGCCGGGTGTGGATGATGAACCTAACACTTGTTACGTACTTAATGTCTCCCCATTTTTGTCGGGGGATTTATTATTTTTTTTCCGAAGCTGACATTCTAGCATGCATGGTGCCAGGTCTTTGTTGCTTTGTAGTTGTGACTCCAGCATGTGTTTAAACATTGAATAGGGCTGTGAATTTTGCTTTTGTCCTTCCTGTAGAGGTTATAGTCCACATTCCCAGCTGCCTCTGCGCAGTTATCTCTGTGAAACATTGAATAGCTGGATGTAAAAAAAAAACAAAAACAAAAAACAAATACGCTACTGATTTTTCTGCTGTAATTTCTATGATTCTGTATTTTTTTATCTCCTCCACTGTTTTTATGTAACCTGCAGTTGAATGAGCCTTTCCTGGTACTAAGTACACACTGCCTGACCGTAACATTTCACTTGCGTTGTAAACTGCGTTATTTGTGAATTAATTTTTTTTTAAGTAATGTCTTTTATACAGAGGTTGTGCATGATCCCTTTAATTTATTAAACCTTACTCTCAGAAATTAATAGTTTCATGATGCATCTGAATTTCTATATTAAAAACACCAT
Source organism: Colistium nudipinnis (assembly GCA_016785305.1). Classification (NCBI taxonomy): domain Eukaryota; kingdom Metazoa; phylum Chordata; class Actinopteri; order Pleuronectiformes; family Rhombosoleidae; genus Colistium; species Colistium nudipinnis. The sequence continues at coordinate 1,402,642 of JAFBJU010000431.1, forward strand.
TCAACTTATGTTTTAAAACTGCATGAACTATATTTATGGCCACTTGGGAGCAGCAGAATTAAGCTTTGTCTTTATATTCATGTTGACCTGGCAACTGTGAGTCAAATATTAATTCATTTTACTTGTGTTTTTGGTCTTCACATCCTCCAGAGGGAAGTGTTTGGCTCTTTAGCTCCACCGCGTTCACCAGGTAGTCTCTTTTTTTCTGACTGCTGTCTTGTGCTTGGTTAATTATGGATTTTTTTGATTTTTTTCTACGAACATTTGCTTTCTGCTATAAGATGAGAGTGAGCCAAAACGGTAAAGCTGCGAGCCAAACAAACAAAACAATGAGCCAAAAGAAACACAAAAAAAGCTCTGCAGAGCTGAGATAAATGCTGAAATAATCCTCTGTGGCTTCATGAAAAATCTAGCTGATTGTTTAAACTAAAAGTATAAAAATTACAACGGCCATACACCCTGCCCACAGATGGGGTGTATGTAGGGAAATCTACTGATGTACTTCATTTTATCCTATGTCTACCCAGTTGTGATTTTTTGTCATTATTATCATTGCCTTTTGTCAGTGCCGCATACACAATTCTTCTACCGTAAATATTCAGTCGAGCAGCAAGTGTGTGTACAAAAAATAGCCGCCAACAAATGCACTGTTCAAATACAGTTTTAGCACGGTTTGATACAGACCACAGTGACCAACGGTTTATAGAAATTGCATATATAGAAATCTGTAACGCACACTTAAATGGATTATTTTGTGCAGAGGGTTGACCTGTGCTGTACTGTAGCTTTAAGAGCTAAATGCGCGAGAGTTCGGGGGTCGCACGTGACGTCAGACTCCAGGAAGCGCAAAGGCATGGATATTTACTACCGTTAAGGTGCGATTTTTTTTTCTTTCTTTTTTTTATTTTTTATTTTTTTTACGTTAAGCTAACAGACTTAAGATCTACAAATGGAAATTATGTATATTTAGCGACGTTTGCATGTCGGCGGCACGAGTCAGGTGCGTGACCCCACTAGGTGAGTTCGTGATTTTATTTTTAAATGATCTCCTTTCAGTTCGCGTGAGAGTCGTTTATAAGGAAAGGTCGTTTTTTCGTGAATATGTTTCTTAGAAAAACCAATGAGTTTTACACTTTAATTCGGCCACGTGTAGGATCTATGGTTTCGCAATGTAGGCATGGGTAGCAGGATGCTAAGCATTATTGGTTCTGGCCATTTTTATGCGATTTGTTGACTAACACAATATGCAACGACGTCCTGTTGATATGCTGCTTCAAAAAACAAAAAACAAATCTGCAACCAAATTTTAAGGCTACAAAATGACCCTCACAAATAAGAATGCCAGTTTTTCATTGTGCATATTCATAATGACAGGTTTTGCCTAGCAGCCATGTGTCATGTGACTCGACTTAAACCCCTTTAACAGCACATCAGTCACACTGATTCACTGTGTGATTACAACCAAACCCCACAATACCTAAGGCAACAGCACTGCAGCACTGGGAGGCCGTTAATTACTGGATATATGTGCAAACAATGTCACATGAAATTTATGCATGGTAGGTTTAATTACCCAAAGGTTGTGTATTTCAGGGCAATTTTCAAGACATTTTATAGTCAATCAAATATTCAAATTTAGCCGTAAATGTGGGCATAGCCTTGTTTATATTGAATGACCATAGACGGACAAATGTTTTGGTACGAGAACAATGTTTTTTTTTTTTGTTTTTTTTTTATATACCATATTGTCTGTAGCCTCTTTTTTTAGCCACTCCCAGCATTCAGGGGTTTTGTCTGCAATGCTCCCCACAAAGCATCTGTGAGGCAATTGCTGGTTGACATTTAATCACTTTGGTTGTGTGACCACATCATACTGAGTTAATGTAAGCTGGATTCAGACTCGTCTCTGGTGATTGTCTGACAAAATTGGATTTTTCATCCAACCGTTTAGCCTCCCCCCGCCATTATCAGCCATTTTAAATACGTTATACCATCGTCTGCTTTAGGTGTCCACTGTGAAAGGAGGTAAACCACAGCAATAAAGCAATCGAGCTTTCTATCTCTCAGTCAGATGCTGTGATAACACCATGTTGGATTAATGTGCACAAAATGTCTGGTGTGGGGAGTGAGCCTTATTCACAGTAATGACACTCAAATTGAAAGGCTGTGATCCATGAGATAACTGACCTTTTATTGTTTCCCTGGCTGGTAATGTTTTCCTCTCCGCAAACGGCTGACCTGATTACATTTTTAAAAATGAAATATAAGGAAAATATTCAAACCATCCATCGTGAAATATAAGCAATGTTAATGTTTATTGTGTTTGATTGCCTACTTGTCCTAATTTTATCTTTCTTTACTTCCTCTCACAATCTGCTCCAGTGTAGGTAAAAGGTAAATCATGAACGTTGCTCAGGTTGAGTTTTATATACTATAGAAAATGTACATAATTTAGTTCATTTAGAGCAAACAGTGTATTTTGACAAACTAGCAGAAATGTGTCAAACATAATTTATAGAATACATGTGTAGCTACAGAGGAAGTATATACAGCCTAAAGTGAAAGGGTTTCAAATAATAATAATAAAAAAAAAAGTATATTGTAATAATGATATTTCTCATTGCAGGAAAAGCTTCAATGTTTCTATATTTATGTTAGAATATCACGTAAAATATATCTCACACACCAAATCATAATCTCTTATATGAAAACACTAATCCTCTTAATCTCTATTCAGGCAAAAACATCCAGTATGTTGTCCAGTTTAGATCCAGCCCTTGCAGATATTACATAGACGCTTTCATTTAGATTCAATGAACATTTAATCACTTGCAGAGCAGATATAAACACACAGCTAAAGGCCTCAAGAGGCTGGAAGCGCAGTTAGAGGCTGAGAGCGGCGCTTATGGCGTAACCTCAGGTGGCCCGAGTGAGTCCGGGGAGGGACATGGGAGGGTTGATGCACATCTCTCATAATTTAGACATTTAACCAAAATGGTCATTTGTCCTTAAGTGAGATGAATGAGGCCGGTGGTTGAGTGACTGGCTGATTGAGCGGACTGGGGATGGGAGGAAATTGAGTTGCCTGACCCATCCCGGGCCTGATGGGGCTGGGTGGAGCAGAGCAAAGAAGGGATCCGTGGATGTTGCACCTGCCCCTCCCCAGGAAACAAAAGGCTGTTTGACCATTAGAATTATCCAGCATCCCTTCATTATTCATTCTTGTATGTGGCCAGCTGGATTTCAGTGTCACTCTGATAATCTTTACAAAATAAATAGGAAAAATATTCATTATCCCCATAGAGATGCTGTTAAGATGTAACAGCATTATATTTATATTTTCAGCATTTACACCCATCTGCTGAAAATTGTTCTGGGGAAACAAATAAAATGAGCCATAGGAAATGTTGATGTCTCCATGTAAATAAAAACGAATACATACATGCAAGTATTTGAAATGATCGTTTTATGGGGGGCTAAACAATGTGAAATATCATTTTAAGCATGTGCCGGTGATCACACAAGGAAATCTGCGGGCCAGTGAGCATGTGTTGTGTATTTGCACCTCCCGGATGCGTGTGGTCGAATTCACGATGGGATATTTCAGTGGCGGATTACTCTGGCATGTTGATCTTCGAACAGATGACAAAGAATGTGACCCTCTCCGATGACAAGCATTGGCAGCCAGTCACTCACATCCGCTGTCACACAATAACATCAGGCTTGCCAGTGCAGACTGGAGGTTGTCCAGCAAGTCAATGGCCTGCGCCGCAAGAATGTTTTAGGTGGGTCGGAGCTCTTTTGAATCCTCCTGTGGTCGACGGTCAGCGCGTTGGAGTTGGATTTTGTTTTTGGTTGCCTGGATTTACCGTCGAGAATGAATGTGGTATATTTCATTTTTCATCTAGTCTTCCTGGCAGGTAAGAACTCGCTTCCCTCTTGACTAAACGCCCGTGTGCTGGTTACTGACTGGAATGTGTACCGTTGACTTGAATTAGCTTTAGTGTTTTGTGCAATCTGAAGTTCGAAAGAGCTAGAAAAGAAAGCACTCTAAGCCCTCTTCATTATATACGTTCCATAAAACTGCTCCCGGGGCAGAGTGAGCCGATCCAATTCCAAAACAAAACTAATGACCAAATTTAAAATCCCGTACAAACGCCACTTCTTTGATTGACAAGGGCACATGTGTTTTCTGATTTGCCTTTCAATCCCCCCCCCCCCCCCCCCCCCCCCCCCCCCCCCACCCCCCCACCCCCCCCGCCCACACACACACACACACGAAATCACCTGAATAATTGTGTCTAGGTCAATTCCTTGGTGTGCCGAGTTCAATGACTCAAGAATTATTCAACCATTAAAATGCGTTTCTGTAAAATGACCTTCGTGCCAAGGTCAGCTGAAAAATGAAACGGGATCCTTCTCTGGCGCGTGACAGGTATGCAGCAGAAATAGCATAAGAATGTCTCTATTAGCGCGCCCCTTTACGGGGCTGCCTTCATGCAGCATTGCCAAATTTAGACCCCAAATCCGACACAGTGAATATACGCAAGTACTTGGGTATGGTGCCTTTACATCTCTGGCCAATGTGATGCTGTTGTTGAATGTTGTTTTTTAATTAAGTCATTTGCTATATGCTACAAATGAATATTTATACACTTTCAACAATGCCTTTTAAATCGAGCTGTAAACTTTAAACTCGCGCACACGCACGCACACACACACGAGTTCCGTTTCAGTTTGCTTCAAAAACAACCTAGGCCACGCATATATCCCCGCACATCTTATATCTGAAGTATGATTTTCACTACGGCATCTATTTTCAGCTCATGTGAATTGAGCTTACTCCTAGTATCCGATGTTCTTAAAGGAATATTCTACTTTGGCACAACGCACCGAGGGAAGCTACTTGATCGTCATATACCATCCAAAGGCTCCTTTCGCTGTCCAAATTCTTCAATTGTGAGTTTAAAAAAAAAAAAAAACCCACCTGTATTCATACTGTCTTGTTCGTCTCGTCTCGTTTGTTTCAGGCGGTGTCTGGTCCTCGTCCGAAGAGACAAAATTAGTTAAAAGTCTCTTCAGGGGCTACAATAAGGTCGTCCGTCCTGTCAATCACTTCAAGGACCCAGTGGTCGTCACAGTGGGCCTTCAGCTCATCCAGCTCATCAGCGTGGTGAGGTCTCTTGTCACATGCCATCGCCCCTCTTGCAATAAAATAATTAACTGTCACGTCATGCGTCTCATACCATTCATCTGGCTCCACAGGATGAGGTCAACCAGATCGTAAGCAGCAATGTGCGACTGAAACAGGTTTGAGCGTTTTCTTTTCATTTATATTTCTTAAACGTGCTGGACACATCATACTACAGAGAGCCTCTATAATGTAACGATTCCAAGGAGGGGCAAAAAAACCACGGTCAAAAATGCACAATGATGCATCTATCCATTACGTTTATGCCAAAGAAAAACAAATCATCATCGCTTCAGGACCATATTGCACGCGATAACTTCAATTATACACACATCCTCATATCTTGTCTGTACTGGCCAAAGTCACATGTTCAAGCGAACCTAAAGACAGGCAAGATAAGTGTGGCTACGCTTAAAGATGTGGGACGTATCATTAATTTGGAGAACTCCCCGTTGTTGTGTTTGCCATCTCTTGTTTTTCAGCAATGGAAAGATGTCAACTTGCATTGGAATCCGGAGGATTACGGCGGCATCAAAAAGATCCGAGTTCCCTCCACTGACATTTGGCGGCCTGATCTGGTTCTCTACAACAAGTATGTTTCGGGGCCATGTGTTTTTATGCACATGATGTGCCATTCATTTTCTAAGGCCTTTCAGTTTTCATTGAATTAAGCCTCCCGTGACCTCAAGCATCCAGACCTCTGCAAACAATCACACTTTCATATGCTCCAATATGGAGCGTGTGAAGGCTCAGATTTCGTCTTGCTAAATCTAGCCTCTGCATTGCACCCCCCACACACACGCACGCACGCACACACACACATCACCCACACCATATGCTCCATCTTACACACAGCCGTTTTTCCCTGACAACTGGCTCTGCTGCCACAACAACTTGTGCCAACCTGAGCGCTGGTTGGCTGGGCCGTGTGACAGCAGCAGGGAGCCGGGAGCCGTCCCCCCCCGCCCCCCCCACGTCTCCTTACGTTAACATTTAACTAATTGCCTTCCCCCCATGTTGAATCTGCCCGTGTTTGTGCCTGTGCCTGCAGTGCCGACGGTGACTTTGCCATCGTCCATGAGACCAAAGTGCTGCTGGAGTACACTGGAAAGATAACGTGGAACCCCCCGGCCATCTTCAAGAGCTACTGTGAAATCATTGTGCTGCATTTCCCCTTTGACCTTCAGAACTGCAGCATGAAGCTGGGCACCTGGACCTACGATGGAAATTTGGTCGTAGTCAATCCCGTAATTTCCTTTCGCAGACCAATTTTTTTGACAGGGAGTAGCGAGTAGAACAAATATTCAAGAACAGCGTGAGGGAAATATCTCCGATAAAGAAATGGATGAGTTAATGAATTATTTAAATGAATGGAAAAAATGTTGAGCCAAAATAGTAACAGTACTAATATAAATTGAATAATAATAGTGTAATAATAATTAATAGGACATATAATCGTGTTTTGTTAACCTTGATTTTTTTTTTTTTTTTTTTTTTTTTTACCAGGACAGTGACCGGCCGGACCTGAGCAACTTTATGGAAAGTGGAGAGTGGGTGATGAAGGATTTCCGTGGTTGGAAACACTGGGTGTACTATGCCTGCTGCCCAGACACCCCTTACCTGGACATCACCTACCACTTCCTCATGCTGCGCCTCCCACTCTACTTCATCGTCAACGTCATCATCCCTTGCATGCTCTTCTCCTTCCTGACTGGCCTGGTCTTCTACCTCCCTACAGACTCTGGTAGGGATATGACACTTCTGTGAAAAAAATTATGGCGTAACCGATGCAGCGTACAAGTGCACACCACAATCTGATGTTTAAACATGTATCACACACAACACACACTTTAAACTGACATTAGGGGGTGGATGGAGTAAAATTGTCCATCATCTACCTTCATAAATCTAATCAAATATTATATATATTCACCGTTGGCATAGCTCACTCTTTGTTGATATGCTTCTGATTCAGAGGCGCTCAAAATGCATTTGCTCCACCATTTTTATTCGGGATGGCATAAGTTGCGTCCATTGCAAATCTCATACACTCATTTTGTTTACTTAAGCTTTATATTCTCATTCTCATCATCATCTCAAGACTTTTTTTTTTTTTTTTTACAAGAATTATTGCTGCATTGAAGGGAAACTCTACATCTAACGATGGCTAAATGTCAAGCTTGAAACCACAATACTACATTCAAGCTATAGGGCAGTTATCTACAGACTACAAACAGGGAAACTGTCATTCTGACCGGGCTTATATAATCTGCCTATAAGCAAATGTGCAGCCTCTGTCTGAGGTTAGACTGTCAAGTCAAAATAGCTACAAGTTTGAATATACTGATGCACAATGTGCATGTGTACTAGAATTACCGTGCAATAACACAAAAAATACCACCTTGAGTACAAGAAGCAATTGGTAAAAAAAATAATAATAACATCAAAATAAGTTCATGTTAAATGTCCTTTTTAGCCATGATTTTATGACTAACAACATGTTGAAGAAATCCTGGTCTTTAATGGTGCCCGTCAGTCACAGTTGTCCCTCCATTGGCTGCCACAGGAAGTGCCCGGCTTGTGCCCACATCTGGCGTTCCCAGTGAGTAGGTCTGCCTCATTACCCAGGGTCCCTCTGTGCTGTCATGTCTGAAAGCGGGCCCTTGCTTTAATGTATAATACATCACTTGATCCCTGTTTCTGATATGGCTGCTGACAGGATAGTGTTATTCTGAAGAAGACACTCTCGGAGGGATGGCCGCTCTTACTGAGCCACAAAAACAACATGTCCTGCCTTTTATTTGTCAGAAATGGTGTCAGAATCTGTTTGCTTGTTCTCTTGTGAGTCATACGGGGCGAAACGGCCACTCGATCTTTCAATGTGATCAACTTGTGCACAGTGACTAATGAAGTTATTAAGCCAACAGGCGGCTTAATGAGGCTGTCGCACATTTTCGACTCCATTTTCAAAATAACTTTGAAATGTCCTGGAGCGGTGATGTCTTTAATAATTGTAATTTTGTTTGTGGAAATAGAGAATCACCAACGTCGATGGGGCTTATTCATGTATATTTCTCCTTTAACTGCATATTTGGTGGCACTTTGTGCCTCGCAGCGATATTCACACAACAGGAGTAATAGCTGCCTTCTTTGTGTCTCCCAGGTGAGAAGATGACTCTCAGCATCTCTGTCTTGCTGTCTCTGACTGTTTTCCTACTGGTCATTGTGGAGCTGATTCCCTCTACCTCCAGCGCTGTGCCACTCATTGGGAAATACATGCTCTTCACCATGGTCTTCGTCATCGCCTCCATCATCATCACAGTCATCGTCATCAACACCCACCACCGCTCCCCGAGCACCCATACGATGCCAGATTGGGTCCGCAAGGTGAAATGAAGTGCAGAGGGGAACAGAATGATGACCTCTATCGAATCAACCAAGCCATTTCCAAGCATGCGAAGCTTTGGAAGAATATTCTTAAGCTTGTCCATCTGCGTTACATCGCCATCTAGTGGTAAAAGAAAGAACACCTTTGTTTTGTTTTTTTTAGGTCTAACATGATTATCCTTTGTTCGTTTTTTTTACGGCAGGTTTTCATTGAAACCATCCCCAACATCATGTTCTTTTCAACGATGAAGCGCCCCGGCAAAGAGAAACAGACTAAAAACATCTACGGCGCGGACATGGACATCTCGGACATCTCTGGGAATCAGACGTCCGCTGTTCCGTACCAGTCACCCATCACCAAGAATCCTGACGTCCGCAGTGCCATTGAAGGAGTGAAGTACATTGCGGAAACCATGAAATCAGATGAGGAATCTAACAATGTAATTTGACGCTCGCATACAGTATCCCTAATGTGGTTCATTAACAAGTATTTTCTTTGTGTATATAACATTTTTTCACTGTTCCTTTCCAGGCAGCGGAGGAGTGGAAGTTTGTGGCCATGGTGTTGGATCATATTCTGCTGTGTGTCTTCATGGCTGTGTGTCTCATTGGCACATTGGGGGTGTTCGCTGGGCGTCTCATTGAGCTGAGCATGCTCTAAAACAACCGTGCTTTATGTTTTACATTTACTACTCAAATGACCAATGAGTTACAGTTGGTCCTGCAACTACAGTGGATATACTTCCAGTCTACACCGACACGTACTGTGGAAGTATATCTTTGCATTATCCTCGATTTTTTTTTTTTTTTTGTATATGTACAAGAATATGTGGTGTACTTTATACTTTAGCATATTTAATGTGAGAGCAGTGTTTTTATTTTCAAGGGATATAGGTGTGACATTGGAAGGGTTAATTACAAATGTGACTTTCTTTTCCCTTAGACATGCTTATAGGGAACAATATAATAAATATAGCTTTGTCCGTTTTCAGGATTAATGATTTGACTGGAATCCTTGATCAGTCTAGCAACACTCACTTTCCAAAACACTGAGGCCTCTCAAATTATGCCTGTTTATGGGGTGTGCACCAGGTGTTTACCCAATGCATTGTTAACCCTATACAGAGTTTTTTCATAACCTCCTATTTGATACTCAAATATTTATGCAAATGTCCACCTTTGCTCTTTTTGCTCCAAATGATTTATTCCCTAGGTAACTTGTGTGTTAAATCCTCTATGTTTGCATGGATGGATGAGTTTGGCAGTTATGAAGGTAAGTGACACAGGACTGTAACAAGTTTAGCTTACCTAACTAGTATTCATGGAATGTGGAAGTTAAGCAGGTCTTCCTGTCCTGTACTAGTTCAACCCCCGGAATTCTCCTACGCTGGTTCATCATGTGTGTAGTTTAAGAAGTACTATATGTGCAAAACATGTTCTCTATTAAGGACTTTGACACTGGTCTATTGCAACACTACATAGTGCAAATAATTCGTCGTATTTGTAGAGGTACTATACGAAGTCCCGCAATTGAACAGTCATGCATCTGAAAGAAACGCACGTTTAGACCAAAAGGCTTAATCGTGTTCGATATAAGGCATTTTAACACTGGATTGTAAGCACCTTACTTTACTTTACAGTAGTTTGATGACGTATTAAGTCCAATAGTATCTATTTTTTTTTAAGTACCTATAGAATGTATGTTATTTATCCCGCATCAAAGTGAGAACAGAAGGACCGGTTCTTAACCTGATTTAAAAACGCCATCCTTCTCTTTGAACTTTACTCCGCGATGGGAGTTGCTGTAAATATATTTATAGACGTAATCGTTCTATTGATTCAATCTATCTTCCTGTGATAGGAGAATTTCTCGCGAGTTCCATATTTGAGCCAAGTCCCGGGAGGCGCTGACTCCGCCCACCGGCCCACAGCGCTCTGAGACAGGTCCAGGCAGGCTTTGACTCCGCCCACTGGTCCATGGAGCTGAAAACGTGACACGAGAAGTTGTGTTGACAATGTGCTGATTATGAAAGTTGCCTCAGGGGTAAACCAAAGTCACGGTGTTGTAACACGGAGTAGGAGCCCGTTGATCGGAGCAATGCGGAGGGTTGTGTTGTAGCGGCACGTCTCCACGGTAAAGTTTTATCCTCACTAATCTGTCTGTGTGTGTGTGTGTGTGTTATCGGCCGAGGACATGTCGCCTCCACCTGGTGATCGTTAGCTAGCCGGCTAAGCGTTAGCTGCACTGAGCGGTACCAGAGAGGGGAGGGACATTTGAATAATCACCCGTGAATAGTGCCCGTGATTTGTTTGCGTGTCCGCAACTGCATCGCCTCTGTATGCGGAGTCACTACTACCTCGCCGTGGCGTTGAATGTACACGTTAAAGGCCGTTCTCTGAAGTTATCTGCAACCCGGGCGCCTCTCAATCCGCCCTTCGGAGGGTGCGAACGCTCTAATCTGTGACACTTCGGACTCCACCTTATGACCGCGCCTATCCCTCTTCGTGGTTTCAGCTAGGGACTTTTCACAAGAGCTCGCGGACCAGGCATGACAGCGTGTCACCATGAACGCACCGGGCACGACCACCATCTTCAACCGGTCCTATGAGGAGCAGCAGCAGCAGCAGCAGCAGCAGCAGGAGGACCGGGACCCCTCCGCCATGTCCATGGACAAGCTGCTCCCGGCCCTGCTGGAGTGCTTTGGGATCATCCTGTGCGGCTACGTCGCGGGGAGGACCAACATCATCACCTCCACGCAGGCCAAAGGCCTGGGGAGCTTCGTGTCCAAGTTCGCTCTCCCGGCGCTGCTGTTCAAGAACATGGTGCTGCTGGACTTCGGCGACGTCATCTGGCCGTTCCTCTGGAGCGTCCTGGTTGCCAAAGTGTCCGTGTTCTTCGTGGTGTGCGTGCTCACGCTGATCGTCGCCAGTCCCCAGCGTCGCTACAGCAAAGCGGGGCTGTACGCAATATTTGCCACACAAAGCAACGACTTTGCGTTGGGATTCCCCATAGGTAAGCCTTCCCCGGCTGTCTTTCACGCCACAACTGTAATTGCGTTTTGCGTCAAACACCAGTTTAACTATTTAAGTGGGTTTAACTATTTAAGTGGGTTTAAGCTGAGCCAGCTTCTCAGCGTCCGTCCTCATTTTCATGTAAATATTTGCAGCCTCTGTAGCTGTCTTTATGTGTGACTTTATTTTCTCTGGCCAAGATTATTATTATTATTATTATTATTATTATTATTATTATTATTATTATTATTATTATTATGTTGGCATAAATAAAGCCTGTCTGATGCAGTCATGTCTGTCAGTGTATCTGTGAGGATGGGATTTAAGTGCCCGTTGGGTGTATAGGGCCATTATATGTTAAGCTTTAAATGGTCATTAGAATGCGACTGCGATTGTTTAGGAGTTTCGGGACCGATCTACTCATCCTCATATCTGTCCGCAGTCGAAGCCCTATACAAGAGCACGTACCCGCAGTACCTCCAGTACATCTACCTGGTCGCCCCCGTGTCGCTGATCCTCCTCAATCCCATCGGCTTCGCCTTCTGCGAGATCCAGAAATGGAAGGATGAGGGAAACCGCCAGCAGAGCAAACTCCTGATCGTGGGAGTTGTGGTTCTACAGGTATTGAAGAACCCAATCGTGTTCATGGTTGGAATCGGCATCATCGCCCACTTTGTCCTGCACCAGACAATTCCCTCCTTCATGGCCAACTTCGTGGACGGCTTGGCCAACTCCTTCGGGGGAGCAGCTTTGTTCTACTTGGGTCTGACCATGGTGGGGCATTTGATGAAACTGACCAGATCCACAGTGGTTACACTGATTTTACTCACGACAGCAAAACTGTGAGTAGAACGCTCTGTGGTCTTCACATCTGCCCTCGGTGGTCTTCTCATAGAAAAAAGGCTTCAATGTTATATCGGATGACCTTTCAATTATTATTATTATTATTATTATTATTATTATTATTTTTTTTACAATGAGACGTGCTGAAGGATTGTAGTGAGAGTGAGCAGCTAAGCGCTTTGTGAAGTTCTCCCAACATGTCGTTTTGTGCTCATGGCCTGGATGACTCGGCCCTTTCACAGACCTCAACACTTTTAACCAAACCCATTACATGGTCACGGGTGTTAGGAGTGTTGGGCACAGTAATAGTAGCTGGTGTCTTGACAATTTTCAGAAGCTCAGCATTTTACGGCATTCTGCTCATTAACGCCTCCATTTGACTTTCAGATTGCTTATGCCACTTATTTGTAAGGACATGGTGGACCTGTTGGACGACGGCAACACCAGCTCTTTGAACCACTCGAGCCTCTCCAATTATGCCTTCCTTTACGGGGTCTTTCCGACCGCGCCCAGCGTGGCTATCTACGCTGTCTATTACAATGCGGAACTAGAAGTTGTGAGTCGGCGACGTCCCCCTCCCCCGCCAAACCCTCTCTCTGCCATTCTGATACGGCGCCTCTGCGCTGTTCTTTGGTGTCCCGTTGTAAATTTCTTTTGACCCCACTTCTCCGACAGGTAACCTCAGGGATGGTGATCAGCACTTTCCTCTCGGCTCCTATAATGTATGTTTCTGCCTGGCTGCTCTCGATGCGCTGGATGGATCCTCGGCTTCTGATGAACTCACTGCAGAATGTCAGCTTTAACATAAGCATAGTTGGCCTAGTTGCACTGGTGAGTCAGACTAATCACTGGACTGTGCCACGGGCTTGTCCAAAGAGTGCCCGTCATGTGATTCTCATCTTTATTTAGTATAATCTGGGTGCTAAGTCGAGCTCTATTTTGCATTTTAAAGGCATTTGAAGGCACGTTTCATCTCGTAACTGAACGCAGTTTTCACAATACCTCTGCTTTCACGTACAATTCACTCCTGACAGATTCTATTGCGTCACTTGAGTTTCAGGGGAAATATATAAATATGGCTTCCTGTTGGATGTTTGTACCCCTGTAACAAGGTGACACGAAGGAGTGTGAACAGATGGTTTACTCACACACACGCTTACTTCCTCATTTGTTCTCACTTTCAGTGGATGTTTTAAGGAACCCCTTTGAAAAGCACTGACTGTGTCTGTAGAAAAGACGCGTATCCACATTCGTTTTGGTACTTGGCGGCAGCTCAGCTGCTTCGGCAGTCTGCCATTCTGTTGAAAAAAATAAAATGAAACCATGCAACTTTTTTGAAAAGAATCAGCCAACGGCCAAGTAAAATAGGATAAGCTCTTCAAAGACTGGTGTATTTACCATCTGAGCCAATGTCTGTGTTGGTGGGAGCATTAATCATTTGAAATGTTTTCTTTTGCCCCGACAGGTGTGGACAATCGCTGTGATGTTTTTAAGCAAGAAATTCAAGAGGCTGCCTCACTGGTTTACGGTCAACCTGATCTTGGCCCAGGTGAGCACGCGCGCGCGCGCGTTTTTAATCAGACATTATTTGAACTGGCAAAAGAAATGCAACCGTGAAGTGTACTTTCACGCCGGTAAATGCTAATATGTGATATGGTTGTGGTCTCCATAGTTTCTGACTTGTGTCGGGATGATACTGTGGAACTTTGTGGTGAAGGAGGACAACTTCGTCGGGCAGGTCCTGACGTTCACCTTGCTGTGCACCTCACTCTACAGCACCTACGTGTGGCCAGGTATGTCACCTGCGAACACAGCGGCTCGCTCAAAGATCTCCCGAAACTGTCAGGTTCACAGCATGTGAAGCCCGATTGCTGGTGTTGAAAATGCACATTTTGCCATTTTAGGTTTAATCGCCCTCTCACTGGTGCTCGGGAAAAGCTTTGAGGAGGTGAAGGTTCCATCGGGCATGTTGACAATTGCTGGCTGGGGGTGAGTCACTTTAAACAAGACTGAACACCCGTGTGAACCGAAACTTGTTTGTCGGCTCCACAAAAAAAAGGTGGAACGACAAGCCGCAGATTCTGCCTGAAACCTGCGTTTTGGCCTTCACATGAACAGGGTTCCAGCCTTGGTCACTGCCGCGTTGCTCATCACTGGGGAAAAAGTGCCCGACACAATCGACCCGTCGTTCTTTTACGGCAAACCACAGGTAAGGATATAGGAGTGCATTATTTACCTTTCCTTCGCTTTTTTTTTTTTTTTTTTTTTTACAATCTGTGTGGGAAGCAGCTAAACCAAGTCATCGAAAAAAACATTTTGTGACTCGACAGATTATCTGCACCGTCGTCGTGGCAACCCTGAGCATCCTGCTGGGAGGGGTCTCGCTCGTGCGTCTCAGTAGAGGGAGTTGGGCCCAGGACGACCGAATCCCGGAGGGAACCACGGAGGATCTTGTGACTGATGACGAACCCGAAAACCAGAGTCCTTCTGAGCCGCTCGGCCCACCGGGGGACATCGACGGAGGTACTCTCTCTCGTAGCAAAATATATGGGGTGTGAGGATTCCCCAAATGTGCAGGTGTGTTCAGACCTCGTTTTGATGGACTGTTCTCGCCATATCTACTCAATGGTGCTCGCTGTTGTTATTCTGTTCCAAGACTGCCTCTTGTGCGACTGTGCGCCATCCCAGCCATTGCCGGACATGATCATCAGCACAAATGCGAACGACCCCTCAATCACACTCACAGGTATTTCTTGTCAAAAACGCAAACCACCATAGCCATGACACCTTTGTTTGAACAAAATGCAGCGCTTCCCTAAAACGAATAGCATTCTGTGTTTCGAATGTTTGTTTATCTCTCTCTCTCAGGTCAGTGTGAGAATGCCTGCCAGTCAACGGACTGCCTGCTCGTCAAAGAGGAAGAACAACAAGCTGCAGATAGACAAGTGGCCCGCCATGTTTTCCTATGTCTTCTTTTGACGGTCAACCTGCTGGTCGTGAGTAAACCGCCACCTTTTAACTCCGACGCATGACGGCGTTGTCCTTTTTGCCAGCATTATTACATCACAAGCAAAAATGAGACAGATGGCTGAGCAGTGTAATTTCTACCCAATTAGTGTTAAATGAAGTGAAAAAATAGATAAATAAATAAATATATATATATAGATATCCATATCCAAGAAACTAGTTTTACTAATCTTTTTATTTTTTAATATTTCAACTTTTTTTAAAGAAGTACCATTAAATATGCAATATATTGGAAAAAAGTATACGCATATACCCATATACGCCTTTCTTTCACCAAATCAATTCATGCGGAGTATTAAGCTCATCTTGCCCAAGATGTTGTCATGTCAACATGTTGATGGGTGGCTTGTCAACTGTAATATTCCCTCCTCCTTGCTTTGCCAGAACTTGTCCAGTTGCCTGTGGTTACTCTTTAACCGTGTCCCTGGTAAACTCTACTTGGAGCTGCAGTTCTTCTGTGCCGTGACCAACTACGGACAGGTTGGCTCACAAATAATGTAGTACCGAGATCGTGTACGCCTAGGCACCTTACGAGCGTGGTTACATTGTTTTCTTTGGGCCTTTTTGTTCCCAGGGTCTTCTCTCCTTCGCTCTGTTTGGCCTGGACAAGCATTTCATTCTAATACCATTTAAAAAGAGGTAAAGAATATTTATGTCATGAAACTGACACTCAAAAGCACATTTTGAGTTTTTTTTTTTACACACAACATACCGCATGTACTATGTGTGTATACAATAAGTGCGTACAGCACTCTTCGTGGTTTATAGTGTACATGCGTTTAACGTTATGTGTTTGTCAACGATTAGGTTCTACAATCTGTGCTGTGGAAAGAAGCGAGAGGAGCAGCTGCAGAGCGATTTGCCGGAGGAGGTCAGGATGACCTGTGCCAAGTTCACCAAGTACCACAAGGAGCAGTGTTTTCATGACATTGTCAAAAAGAGAAGGTGAGAGCAAGTGTAGTTTTACTCAGTGCCATGTGGTCAGACCTTGATGGAAAAATGTCTCGAACAAACTATTATATTCCATTGTATTTGTGTAGAGTAATTCACACAACACACACAACACAGCATTTGAATAACCCTTCTCTGTCTGTCTGCTTCTGATCTGCCTCTAGGCACAACAATAGTTGTGTTGTTATTGTGTCAATAGACCTTTGGGTGAATGCTTCCTCTGACTTTCAGGTGTGGGAAGAAGGCTAAGGTGGAATGTTTTCTTGGCTGTGAGCTTGTGGAGTGGCTTCATCAGGTTGGCTTGGCTGAGGACCGTGGTGAGTCAGTGCTTTATGGCTTGCGGTTACAGCAGGGTGGTGTCCTCCAGCACATCAAGCAGGAATACGACTTTCAGGATAGTCCACTTTATTATCGCTTCATTTCATGAGTCAAAAAAAAAAAAGAAGGTATTTTCATGTCAAAGGTTAATCACATTTGACTTTCAAAATGACAATTGCCATCTCGGTGTGGAGTTGCAGGAGGGACAGTGCTGATGTTGAAAAAGTGTGGCACCCACACAGGGAATTTGTTTTGCACTGCTATCAGTTGGCTATCATCCTGTACAGCTCCACCTAACCTGACAAATTCAGTGTGTAGGATTTAGTGACTTCTCGCATGGAAGTTGACTTGCGTATTTTTTTTAGACTCATGGCCCAGGTGGGAATTTAACCCACAATCCAGAGTTTGGTTTGGCTGCTATGGCAACGTAGACTATATCAATGCTGATATAAATGACTCATTCTGATGAAAACATAATAATAATGCACACATCATACCTAATTTCTGCAGAGATCCCCCTAAATCCTGCACACCTGGTCTTATTTTTGCAGTTGAGCATTTCACTCTGTTAATTTGTGTCATACAGAATTATGACAACATTGTTACTGTCCAAGAGGGCAGGCACATGAACTGACCATACACTCTTTTGGTGAAACTGAAATGATAAAAAACGGATATAGTGGCCGATATAATCTCTTGTGGTGAAAAGGTTTACAGGGAACTACAGCTAAGTTGAATCAGGAAGTCACTCTTCAAATGCAGTTAAGTACAACAGATGTTTTAATGATCTTAAAATTGTCACAACTGCCAGCTTCTCTGCAAGTAAATATGTTACACTGGTAGTTCATTTACATGCCCTTTGCTCATGATTGATGTCAGTCTGCAACTAGGCTGTAAGATATTAAGCGACCTGATTGGACAACCACAAAAACAAGATTTAAGGAGTCTTAACATGCATTTGTGCAAAAATACCATAAATAACAGGCATTCATAACCTTTATGATAACATAACTATGCACTTTTAGGCACGCATTATTTTGTATACATGCACTGGAACTGTAGATTTATTTTATGCCAAAATGTTAGCAATAATCCTCAAAGGGGGTGTCCCAATATATCAAAGGAGAGGTTAAAAAAGCCAACTCAGTTAAATGCATGCTTGGTTAGATTGAGACACCCCAGACTGTATTCTAACAAAGTTATTTGCCAAAGAAAAAAGGGACGATGATGAAGCTAATTTTAATATTTTTTGTTCTATACTTCATTGAGTTACCAGGTATTAAACTGGTAATACAGCATAAAGCAAAAGTATTGTCGCTTTGGTTACTTGTATCCTAACATGACTGGATAGTGACTAATTGCCATTATTGCACTGTTATTGCAGAAGATGCTGTAATTCTGAATATCTCAGGTATACAATAATATAATTAGAAAACTTTTTTTCTCTTTTAAAGTGCAAAGATTTTAGTTTATCATTAACTCATAGTGTTGACGCCTATTTAAGATCCTGTGTGGAACAAAGAGGTGTCATATTTATGTTTTTGTTTTGAAATAAAATTTTAAACTAAACCATGCATCATTTGTCGATTGTCCCTTCTCCACTCGCATTAGTACACGTTGAAACTGTCTCACCCTTTGCCGTATGCAGCCATCTCGTCCTGGACAGAGCTTGTGAACAGATTTGCCAAATAATCGGGCTGCTCAGCACCATGTGAGAGAATCTCCTCCATCTTTGTCATCTTCTCCTTTTCCAAGTCCCTCAGTCCGTCTATGATCTTCTTTCCTCTGTCCTATAGAACAAACCAAAAATAAAAATCAATCAATATGTAGATTTGCTGTGATGGTGATCACAATAACCTGCAGGATTGAATTACGTTGTTTAACCTTGTAAGAATCAATGATGGCAGCCACCAGTTCATGCTTGACAAACAATTCATGTTTGCGGTTGGGCTTGCTCTGGAAGCGGGGTTTCTGCTTGACAGGGTCACTTGGACCATAAGTGGGAGAAGTCGTCTCTTCCAGCTTATTAGCGTGTTCGACGAAGACGAAAGGCTTGAATACAGACCTGTACGACAAATGGTGCACTTTGTAAATCATCTGAAATTGCAGTGAGAGTGGATTAAAAGAAGTGAGATCAACTTCTTTACCTTTCGGGGTCAGGAGTGGCTGTAAAATAGTGAACCCCGGGCAGAGCTGGATTCATTGGAATCACGGAGACCATGCTTGCTGTAGTCATGAACATGCCTTCCATGTTGATGCCACTGTCTTTATCCCTCAGGATATCCATCATAGTCCCAGCGGTGATGTTGCCTTTAGTAAATAAAACGACAAATGCATAAACAGTGAAAAACAGTCTGTCTGATGCTGTTGCACATTTCCCCACGGCAGAATGTGGACACACGAACCAACCGTTGCTCTTTTCCAACAACTTCTTCCCCTCACAGTAACGGCTCCCAGAGGCTTCGATTCTGGCTGTAGTCGTAAAGGAGTAGACGGTGGCAAAGTTGAACTGACACTCTCCATCCCACCAGCCCTTGCTTCGTGCATATTCCCTCATTTGTGGATGTTCCTTATCGATCTTAGTCGTTATACCATACTGGTTTGAGATGTTGCGATAGCCACCTTGAAAAGGATAACATAATGATTGGCCATCAGTTACGTACAACCTCAGCAGTTTATTAGAAAAACTACAACTTCATACTCTCTCAAAGCTATTTTAGTACAACTTCAGTTGTCACTGCTAGTAACACAACAACAGAAGACGAAAACATGTAAAGTACAAGGAACAGGAAGAAGGACTTGGACTGTCATGGGACTATATCCTACTGTAAATAGATGATGTATTTAGTGAATAAATGCCATTCATTAATTAGTTTTAATATATATATATAAATCCATATTGTCATCACTATATGTATTGAGTAGGTCATTTTACAGTTGATAATGAGCTTACCACTGCCCTCTGGCGGTCAAACTATGTAATGGCATGACTCAAATAAGCTATGGTATATTGACACTTTTTACTTAAACATTTTCACAATATAGGAGAAAGAAATTAATGTAGGCCTATATAATTTATTATGTGGGTTTTATCTGCATTTTAGGCTTACTCTTAGGCTTTTATTCATGAGGTACCAGGCAATATTTACCGAAACTGTATTAAAAAATACATTCAATTTGGTCTTCCCTACATGTATGGAGTAGGGCGTTTTACAGTTGATAATGAGCTTACCACTGCCCTCTAGTGGTCTGATATATGTAATGGTATTTCTCAAATATGCTGTACATTGACATTTTTTGCTAAAACTTTTAAAATATATAGGAGCAAGAAAATAATTTAGACCAATATAATTTATAAGGTGGATTATTTCTCTGGGGTTTTTATTCATGAAGCACTAAGGAATATTTATTAAGAATGATCCCATCATTGCATTACATTTAAACCACAGAACAAGCTCAAGAGATGTATTACATACGTTTTGGATATGGAAAGTCTCCTTCCTGTATTCTGAACATGGGCAGGATATAAACTACTGACCTGTTTTACCTTTTTGTGGTTTGTGGTTTTCACTCTTGGCTGAAAAATAAAGTGTTTTTTTTCCCATTCCATTGCCTAAGCAAAGCAAATAGGAGCCCAATGTCAATGTTCTGTTCCTGTCATTGCTTCTTACCTTCCACTCTTTCTGCAGCCCAGTGCTTCCCTGATGTTTCCAACAGCCATGCCTCCTTCCTGTCCGAGATGAGGAAGCTGTTGTGGTAGGTGAAGCCACTCTCGTCCTCCAAGCAAGAGCCTCCCTGACCGTATTTCTGTAGGAGCTCGGTAATAACATCCACAGCTTTCTCTGCCGTGTCGGCTCTCTCAAGTCCAAGCCTGTGAAAGTGCAGGGTCTCAGAGTTATGTTTTGTCTGGGAGTTTCTCACTGGTACTATTACTTTCGCATTCAAATATAAACGTGGTTGACTTCAGACTTACACCTTGACTAGAGATTGTCTTCAACACTCCAGCATTTTAAAGCCTTTGTATAGATCACTATGTTATTTTACAAACAACAAATGATATATTCATTGTTCTCTGTATAACATGATGGGTTGGAACGACCTAGAGTAGAGAAGAATTAAACATCCCATGCTCTGTATAAATAAAGCTCTTCTACTTCACCGTATATATCCATCATGTACGCATTAACATTGGTTTCAGGTACTATACAATATTTTAATGGAATGAACTGCTCTCAAACTTTAGTCTAAATGTTCCCTTTGCGGTCTTTAAATCAAAGACATGTTGTTTTGATAATTTATGATTCTCATTACTTTCTTTCACTCAGTAGTGTTGTGCTGTCTGTGTTTGGTTGGTTGGTTGTTTTTGTGGAAGATATTGACATTTTAACAAAAAAACACCTGTTTAAGTAAAACAATCAAAAAGGTTGGCAAGTAGCAGCGGAATGAAAATACTGAGAACTCTGTTTACTTAGGGTTTACCTGACAAGATCCATGCCAAGAAGAGCCTCCTCACCATCAGCACTCTCTCTGCCCCAAACCGCCTCATTCCCGATACACACTTGGTGCTCGTTGGCACCCATCTCCGCCCCCCACAGCCATGCTGGTTTGCTCAACACCACTGCATAAGTGTGGACAACCTGGTCAATCTCTATATATGTACACTGAAAAGACAGACAAGACACATGGGCAACATCATGTTATTGAATGATACTTGTTCATGTGGGACATGTTGTAAGGGCAATTATAAACTGCATGCGTCAAATACCTCGACCTTATCCCCAGCATCGTGGTCCTTTTTAGGAAAATATACCACCTCCTGGACTTCATCACAAGGCCTATCTGAGTTTTTTCCAAAGATGATGCGCTGTCCCTCTGTGGAGGGAGGCAGCGCCACAAAGGTGTCACAGGAGAGGGGCTGCATTTAATCAGCAATGTGCTGCGAGGAAACAGAGAGAACATTCCGCGGATAAGATACCATACAATCAATTAGACACAAACCCAGAACCACAAACAGCCACTCGTCTAAACGTTACTATGAATTGTGGTTTTCCGTGCCGTTTAACAGTGTGCGGATTTATATTGTGTGGCTTTACTCACAGATACAACACACTTATCAGTGTTTCTCAGTCTCACCGCGCAGGTTCACTTTCTATTCTTGTTTTACACATGACGCCGTCGGACACGCCAAACGCCGGAAACGCCACAGTCACATGACCTGGACGAAGTTGGTTTTGTGTTCGTGGTCAAGCGACAAGTAGAGATGCACGTTTTTCACATCCTGTTTTTTCGTGTTTCATTTTCTGTCACAGATAGGAAATAAGTTGATACAATAATAGAATGCAAAACATTTAGTGTAATAACGCGTTTGTTCAAAGCAATGTACCCAAGTGCAAGAGGTATGCCGATACATGAATTAAAAAATAAAACAAACAAGGGCCTTTAACAAAGTCAAAAACGTGCAAAAGTGCTTGAACCCCCTTTCATTTTACAGAGAATGATTTCAAAATAAAAAATAAAAAATGTGACGTGACTTTGTTGTGAAAATGTGTTATGGATGAATCGTAAGTTTGACCAAACTTCTAAATTTAATATAAATAATTATTGTCTTATTTCCTTAGCCTACAATAACATGCAAAACAATTAATAATTGTGTTTATTGTTTGTTTTTTCAGTTAGTTTAACTCTTGTTGTGACACATTTTGCTGTGGGTTTTAGACAGGCGGATTCAACCGTTTCCTTTCTAAATCCACTTCAAAGGTCCACTGACCAATGGGGAACTAACTTCATGCAGACTCGTTTGTTTACAGGCGGAGGAAAGTGGGCTAACGACCCCGCTAGCTAAACAGTACCAGCACTTTTCTACTGTAGATAACGCTGCATTCCTTCAGCCATGGGGAAGTCGTTTGCGAACTTCATGTGTAAGAAAGATTTCCACCCTGCTTCAAAATCAAACATCAAAAAGGTGAGTATTAATTACCGGTAGCCCACTGTTTGATATTAGCCTCCTAGAAGCTAAAAAGCTATGCTAGCTTAGCCATTGCTAGCCCCGCTTACAACTTAAAAATTGCCAACCATTAACCGTTTTATAATCACTTTGTAAATTCTTAAATGTGTTCCTCAGTTTACTTAGCTATCATGGCCTTTTAAAGCCGACACACGTATTTAATATGATTTAATATACATTGAATTAATCACCCTACATTTGGAAATGCATGAAGAGTGCATATGCAATAAGTCTCATTCCCTCCTTATCTTACAGGTATGGATTGCAGAGCAGAAACTGACTTTCGAGAAGAAAAAGCAAGAGGATCTTATGCAGGCATACATGAAAGAGCAGGACACTTACAACAACAGGTTAGAAGAATATGTAGGATGAACTATCATAAAAATATAGTCATTTCAGGGGGACCTCCTCTAAAACACAGACAAAGAAAATATCAGTCAAGTTCTTGATATTATTTTCTTACCTCTAGGGTGTTGATGGGTGATGATCGTGTGAAAAATGGCCTAAATTTTATGTACGAGGCTCCACCTGGAGCATCCAAAGGTAAATTCTATTGTATGGACCATGTGTGCTGGATCCTTCTAAATATTTCTGTTGTAATCTGTTTCATAAGGAAGTCAGCATCAATGTTTTAATATGTTTTTTCTTTATTTTTTCATGACCGTCTTCCAACCGAAAGAGGAAACAAAAGAGGTAAAGCAAAGAAAATACAACTTTTCTAAATTCCATGTTGGGTTTGGTTTTAATTTGCTTCCAGTCATTCTTCACAACTCATAATGAAATGTGTATTTGTTAGGAGGGTGAAGAGGAGGTCAAATTTGAGTGGCAGAAGCTTGCCCCTCGAGAGAAGTAAGTAGTTGATTTTTCAAGATGTTTTCTTGTCATATTGTCCAATTATTTGACCAGAATTTACATTTTATAATTTCTCTTATAGATATGCAAAAGATGACATGACTATTAGAGACCAGCCGTTTGGCATCCAGGTGCGTGAAGATTGCGGTTAAATTTGCGCAATAGGATTCTGAGATACATGACGTATTATGACACCAGTGTTGGGACAATTTCAAATAACGCTGTTCATTTCAAAGGTGCGCAATGTAAGATGCATCAAATGTCACAAATGGGGCCATGTGAACACAGACAGAGAGTGTCCTCTCTATGGACTGTCGGGTATCAATGCCAGCTCTGTGGCCTCAGAGGAAGCAGCAGGTAGAGTCCATGCAATCCTTTTTTTTGAGTTTGTATGTGTATAAGTGTGGAAAATCTATCGTGTAATTAATTGTTAAAATGAGATACTAACATATTTGACCTATTTTAATGTAGTTAACAAAACATCAGTAGATATGCAGATGTTAATATCAACAAATGTGTGTGTGTGTGTAAAAATAAACAGAGACTTTTCTGCTGGTACACTTAATGTACCTTTCCTCTCAGGCTTCAGCCACAGCTCCTTTTCCTTAGCTGATTCTGGGTCCTGCAATCAGAAGGCTGAGTAGTAAAGTAATACTGTTTGCGCAGGGAGAGTCCAGTCTGTGCATGGTGTTGATGGTGGAGTGCTGTAATGGTCCCCCTCCTGTGCAGGGAGAAAAATGTAATTGTTGTGTATTCTGAATCCCCCTAACTGCTGCTTTGGCAGAGAATGATATTGTATGATTTGCTCAGCCGGAAGTGGTGTGAGTTGATTTGATGTCCCATTCTGTTAACAAAGCCGCCCCTGAAATTCCCACTGTGGAGATAGTAGTTGGCATGGGTTTGACATCAATGGGAGTCTGAGGCTGTGATTTGTGTTAACAGGTCCATCGATGCACCCCTCAGAGTTAATGGCGGAGATGCGAAACAGTGGGTTTGCCCTGAAAAAATGTGTCCTTGGTAGGAATTCTACTGTTTGTGATCCATCACAGGTAATTGTCTCGCTCTCGCATCTTTGCGCACATAGGACAATATACCAAAACACACATTCTCTACCCTTCACATAGACGAGACTAAATAAACCTATAGCTATCATTTATCAATAGTGCAGTGGCCAGATTGGGGAACACATTTTTATCAATGTTCCAAAGTGCCCAGCTGATCTCACCAATTATAGATTTTAACAGATTTGTCTTTGAAATTATTTATTTATCTGTAAATTCTTGTTTTGATTCTAATGTAAATTGTAATGTGCTGTCTATGTTTTATAGGAATATGTTGCTAGTGAGGAGGAAGAGGACCCTGAAATGCAATTTCTGAAGTCTTTATCCACCAAAGAAAAACAGAAGCTCCTCAGGTAAAACGGTTGCATAGTTTCTATTACAAAATATTAAATTTTATTTTGTATATTAATACAGAATCCCCTGATGAATTATCATATTATATATTATGATGTTATATAATGAATCAGCCCGTTACTGATGCTGTCATATTTATTCATTAAAAATTAGAAAGCCCTGTTGGAATTGTACTGTGTACATAGCAGGTCATTTATTTATTTAGAATATAATAGGAATAATCATTTGTGGTCAGGTGTGATCTCCTTCCTGGTGCTGGTAATTTAGGACATCTGTCTGCTGCCTTTTTGGGACATGTCATTGACACAGAGGTGTTTTGTTTGTGATATACAGAAAACTCGATCGCCTGGAAAAGAAAAGGGCCAAAAAAAAGAAGAGCAAAAAGCAGAAGAAGAAAAGCAAAAGAAAGCACAAGAAAAGACCTGATAGTAGTGGCAGCTCCAGTGACTCTTCCAGCAGCAGCAGCAGCAGTGATAGTGGCTCAGATTCAGACAGCCACAGCAAGTCAAAGAGCCAAAAGCGAAAGAAGAGCAAAAAGAAAGATTCCTGTCGGGATAACAGCTCCAAGAGCGAGCAACAGCTTAAGAGTCAGAAAAAGGCCTCTTCTCACAGGAGCAGGTCACCGAGCCCCCACACAGGCCAGAGGAGACCTGAAGAGGAGCTGGGAAATTATAAACAAACACGGACGGAGAGGGAAAGGAGCAGGAGTCAGAATCGCGTCCCCGAGATCAAGATCAAGTCAGAGGGCGGTGAAGAGAGACAGAGACGCAGCAGCGGGGACAGGGAGAGACCTGGATGCGCCAGGTCTGGTTTGGCGAGAAGTCGAGGCAGGGAGGAGAGCGGCGGAGACCGGCGCCGCAGCAGTGATGGGGAGAGGCACAGAAGTGGCGCAGATGGAAGGAAAGGCAGAACAGCAGCTGGGAGGAGCAGAAGCAGGGAGAGGGGGAAAGGAAGGGAGGCCAGAGGAAGAAGTAGGAGCAGGAGTAGGGAGAGAAGAGAGAGGAGCCAAGACCGAGATAAAAGGAAGCGCTGACTATCGTTTAACTTTCCCCGATTACAGTAACGGAGAACAAAAGGCGGAAGGCTTTTAGATTTTTTCTTGTTTTTTTTTTTTTTGCATGTAGGCAGTAGTTCCCCAGATTATCACAGGGAGCCCCTCACTTAAAAAAAAATTGCCGATATTGTGCATGTGGTTTTGTCCTTTTCTTCCAGTAGAGGGAAGCAGTTGACAGAACATATCTGGTCGCAGCTCGCTGCACGTGTGTAGTCTTGTACTGTATGAAAGGCTCTAAATTAATTGATTGCCATTGGAGGCACTCTGCAGCCATGATCTGCTGATGGGGAAAATGTTGGACTCGTTTTCACGGTCAGTTGGCTGCTAGAAAGTGTTTCAGTGGTGGCCGTTTCTATCCTCCATTCATTATTTTGTCTTCAGTTCTCTTTTCTCCTTTTAAATTGATCTACAGTGTAAGCTTTAGTGCGTGATCAAAAACAGGATTTTATTTTCTGATTAAATATTGAATCCTCGATGAGCATTTTCGTTGTTTGTCGTGGGCGATATGAACGGCGGCGTCCTTGATTGTGCTGATGGGAGGCGAAGATGCGGATTTATTACGTTACGGACACCAGATTAGTACATTTGAAAGCATAACGTATGAAGGCCTATATATTTATTTTATAATTTTAATTTCTTATGAAATAATAATTGATTTATTGTTTTGTTTTGTTTTTTTCATACAAAACGATTTAGACTCATTCCGTCATGTGGGTTATTGCTCACAGTTTAAAGCAAATGGAACATTCTTTTTAAACGTCCAACGTAAATACAGCAATTCCGGAACAAAGCCGTTTTAATTTTTGCAGACCAATATATTATGCACTGGTACTATAAAATTGGTGTAGAATATAACATAAAAAAAAAACCTTTGACATTTTTGTTCCTCTTGATTCAAAATGTAGGCCTTAATTATATGCTGTGCACATCCAGTCTCCAAAACGTAAGAAATATTTGTTTTGTCTAAATGAAATCGCCAATAAATTAATATTTTATTTATAAAATTAAAACATATTTGTTTGAAAAAAAGAAAAGCATAATCTTGCGCATAGATTATACACATTTCCCCTTAATGTTGCTGCCGTTGTAGCTTCTTTTTTTTCCCCCATATATATTTTGATGAAATTCAAATTGGCTGTCTAATTTGGTAGTTTTTCACCATGTGCCGTGGAACCCGCTGTTGCACAAAAGGAAATGAAAATAATTTCCCTCCATTGCCTTCTGGTCAATTTAACATCCTCTTGGAGGAAAAAAAAAAGAGGGTGTCTGGGTGAGATGCTTTTCCCTGACGTATTCCAAGTCCTGAACTCGCGCTGTAATTATTCCCCGGCTTTTTCTTTGAGGGTCGGACGCTGCACTGGGTAAATACAAAGAAGTCAGAGAGCATCCTTGAACCCTTTCAATACGGGGCCACTGAGATTCAAATAACGTGCAGGCACCATTTGACTGCGCTGCGCATAGACCATTTCAAATTCAACATATTTGCATGTGACTCTTTGCCCCCCTTCATTTTTTTCTTTTTTCTTTTTTTTTCCTCTAAAGTTTAAAAAGCTGTTCCCATAACATCTATGTGGTTTCTGGCAAAGAGGACGACGCCGTATCCTCGTTCTCGCTCCATCGATTGGTATGCAAATGAAAGCAGTTAATTTGGACAATTAGAATAAATATTCAGGGGCCTTTGTCATCAAACCCCCTCGGAAACCCCCCCGATAAAGTGAAACTGAACAAAAGATGCCTCGGAGATTAATTAGATATTTGATAAGACACGAATCCCTAATCGCAGATACAAAACACATGGGGGCTGCGATGTGCTCCAAGTCATAATTAATACCATTTAACAAGATTTTCATTTAGGCATGAAATGTCTTTTCCGGGACATTAAACATTGATTTATTCCATAGGGGAAATAAATAGTGAAAGTCAAAGTACCATAGGCCTATAGGTAATTTTAAGAAAAATATACTGTGAACAGGACTTTAGATTTAAGGGCATTTTTTTTTAAATATTGTTTTCTAAGATTGAAACCTAAAAAATAATTCGATATATATATGAAGTCTACGTGACACAATTACAGCCTTTTTTAAACATGTTTTAATTACGATAAAATGAAAGTCTTATACGTGTGACTTTATACAGGTAAACATTTATATATAGATATTTTTTTAGCAAAGAAACAAAATGGCTAACCAAAGTTGAAAAAGCTGTGTACGTACATATCCACAAAGTGCGTCGAAAGCAAATGCCCTGATTTCCAGGATACCAACACGAATAAAACAATCATAGCCTAACATTTACAGGAAAAGAACACATAGTTTAGTCGTCAATATACAAGATGTAACTCACATTGTCCAACCAAAGTTCAACAGGTTTCGCGCGCCCTCAGCAAACATCCATTTCTTTTTCAAGTTGTCCCTAAAAATGTCCAAAGGCCTGCGGTAGATCACTCTGTGTTTTCTTTAGATTAACGGGCGGATGAAATAGTCGTTACGCCTGTGCATTTTTTTTTTGTAAATTTTGCAATCGCCTCTCGGAATATTTTTTCTCCTATAATGTCTGTCAGATTAAGACCCGTTTTCAATGCTGTGCAGTTTTGAATCTGGTTTGATTTATTTTTTGGGGCGTAGCCTCATTAGGGCTCGTCGTGTGGAGACTGATCCTTAACCGTGATTCGGGGGTTCACCCCGTCCAAAATAAGTTCTGGGGACTCGGACCTCGGGGTCTCCAGGTTACTGGTGTCGGTGTCACTGTCGCTGCCCTTTTTGCTTCCTCCACCGGCCGTGTGCGTTTTGATGTGCTTGCTCAGGTGGTCACTGCGCATGAAGCGCTTGTTACACACCGGGCAGGCGAAGCGTTTCTCGCCGGTGTGGGTGCGCAGGTGTCTCTGGAGCTCATCGGACCGCGTGAACCTTTTGCCACAGAAAAGCCAGTTGCAGACAAAAGGCCGCTCGCCGGTGTGCCACCTCAAATGCGCTTTGAGGTGAGATGTCTTTCCGTACACCTTGCCGCAGCCGGGGATGTGGCAGCTGTGCAGTCCCTTTCTCCTCAGGCTGGCCCCGGCGGGTCCCAGCCGCTCGGCCTCCTGGCAGTTCGGACAGTCGCACGTGGCTCTGCCGGAGTACCGCCTGGACGACCTCGAGGAGCTACTTATTCCTGAGCTGCCCCCAGAGATCATGGCGTTGGCGGCCGAAGGGTCTGTGTAGGTGGGAATGACTGTTTTGAAACCGTCCTGCGTTAACAGGTGCTGGCTGGTGGACAGCAGGTGGGACGCAGACGGGCTGATTCCGGTGGAGCTGAACGCCGAGTGGGTCAGCGAGGAGAAGTCCGGGTTGTAGCCACTCAGCTGGGAGTGGATGGCCTGGGGCGTCCCGGAGTGCAACGAGGTCTGGAGGGTGCTTGCGGGGTTTTGGACATCGAGCCAGGAGCCGGGGTTGGTGTGGACGTCCCACCACGAGGACGCACCGTTGGTGACATCGCCGGAGATAGTCGAGTGGAAACCGGACTTGTACCACGACTCGTATGGGTGCGCCATCCCCACCCGCGGGTACAGAGTCTCTGCTGATGTGTGGACTTTGGAGATGAAGGCCGACTGTCCGGACTCCTGTGTGGTGACGCTGGCCGAGTTGGAAAACAGCCCACTGTACTCTGTGGAAAACGCCGAGGAGGTCGGGGAGGAGGAGGCTAAGCAGAAGGCGCTGCTGCCTGTGCCACTGGTCGGCGTTAGTCCTGTGGACGCGCGGCTCGTTGCCACCGCGAAACCGGGCAGGCTGGATCCCAAGTTACAGCTGGAAGAGGATCTCTTCCACGGGTGAAATCCGCCTTTGGAGAACGCGCTGGAGTCGGGTAAAGTTGTGAGTGGACTGGTGTTACCGATTTTGTTGCAAGTTGCAGCCAGCATCGCTAGAGGTGTAGTTCCAAACCGTGGCTCTTCCTAGAAAAACACACACATAAAAAGCTGTAATCAAAACAGGCAGCGACAAATATGGCTGGAAGATTCCGGTTGACTGACGAACGGCTCGCAGCAACACAGAAGTTCAACATATTTATTAAAACGACCGTGATTTTTAAAAAAGGTGCATTTTGAACTGATATACATCTGCCACATCAAAAAAACAAAAAACGCTCTGCCGCTTGTATAAAACGAACCACAACACGCGTAATAAAGAGAGACATTTTTAGCAAACTTTCACACAACAGCTGCAACTTAGAAACACTGACAAGTTTGACCAGGACTGATTTGATAACTATTTTGCCAAGCTTCATTTAACATTTGACTTTTAATCCTATTGTAACTACAGAGAAAAAACTAAAGATGGTTATATTGAGTGGCACGATTTTTAACTCGGTGGAGAGCAGGCTACAGTAAGTTTACGCACAACTTTTAGGCACAAAGACCAAGTCGGACTCACCCCAAGTATAGACGTAGCCATATCCAGGGTCTGTGCTGTGAAGAGAGTGTTCGTGATTTCACTGCTGTACGGCTCCAATGTGACTGCTGGCTCCCCGTGTCCGACTCGGGTCACACGGTTCCTCTCTTGGCTCGCAGCTCTCCACACTACCTAGTTGTAGAGAGTGTGTTCTTTGAAGTACAGCTGGCGAGGACGCGCGGCCAATCGGATGGCCGCATTCGTGGCTGAGGATGGACTCGGCCAATGAGAGAGCCGACCGCAGACAGAAACACCAAAACCCCCGCCGTCAATCATCTGTTGTGCAGCTTCTGCTCAGACTGTCATACAAGACACGATTTGGTATGTTTTTTTTAATGCATCATACAGTTATTTTTATGTACTCTCACACGAAGGCTCAATGTGTCCTTTCATTGCAGAATTGATTTCGCACGCCTGTTCTCCGCCAGGTAAGTGTTTCACTGTATATTTCCAACCGTTTGTGGGATTTGGGGCGACACTCTCCTCTGTGCACTTCCAGATTTCCCTTTTGAGTTTCAATATTCAGATCATGCGCAACACGTCATAGGGAAATTGTTGTTATTTAAATGAAGAGTATCTTGGACGGTGTGTCGTTGTTGGCGACTTTAAAATAACACATTGTAGCCTGCGCGTGCTGCTGTGCGCCATGGCACACAGTTAACACACGACGAGGAAACAACTAAGTTCATATGCGCCACCTTAAAATGGTGCCTTTGTGCTCATAGTGTGGGGGGGGATCAAAGATGGATTAATACATTGGAGAAGTCCAGAATCAGGTTCGATGCCGCAAAGATCGCTTCTCTAAACAAAGTTCGACCATTTATACGCTGTCGGAATCCAACGACTTGTCAGGAAGTACCCGGAGAAAACTTGATATTAATAGATGATTGTTTACATCCGGTCCAACATTTTCATGCGGCCGTGCTCGTGCGTGTGCTTCCAGTGCTGCACGCGCCCCCCCCTGCCTACTTGTTGGTGGAGCAAAGGTGAGGGGTTAATTAAAAAATGACAGCTAGATTTATCAGCGCCCGCAGGAGATCTGTTCTAAAAAGAAAAGTATTTTATTGGCGTAAAAAAAAAAAGTTTGCGCGTCCAGGGGTTTGCTTGCTGTAAGGCCGCCAGTCATATCCATTAAACGGGATTAACAGGAGGCACGATGCCTGTCCTGTAGCCGAGAAATAAAATTTAATGCCAACATAATCGCGCATTTAATTAAATAGTGGACAGTGAAGAGGATGCCGTGTATCAGCAATTTTGCTCAACTCGTGACTCTTATTATTTTATTTTATCTTGTGCCTTTTATTGCCACGATAAGCCAGCGTATTCCATAGCTTGTTAAATGCCCAGGGATAATGGCATAATGTAAAATTGACCTGCTCTGATGTGAATCACCACCCCTTTAAAAGTTAAAGCAATTTTCCAGAGAAAGGCTTGACCGAAAGATGTGCATTGCTGTATTCAAAACGGGCAAATAATGCTCCATTATTGCGAATGAATGCTGCCAGTCAACACAGGCGCAATTTGTTCAAATACTCTGTCTGCTTTAAAACCCCATCTTTTACAAGAGTGAATAAAAAATCCGTCTCATCAAATACTGTGCGCTTCCCACAAAATTGAGTCATCTTTGCAATCATGACAATTTGGCAGAGTGCTGTTAACAGTATTAAATGTGTGCTCTACATAAACAGAGTTGATTGTTGCTAAAGAAGTTAAATTCATCCCAGCTTTAAATTGAAAATAATTCATACCGGAACATTTTTTTTTTGATTTGGTAAAAATGGGAGATTTTGTAAATTAAGCCATCAGTATTTTTTTAATTAAGAGAAAATATATATAGTTGTCCATTTTAATCCGTAATTAATATTAGAGCTATATACATCTATTGTTTGTTACGTTTGTACAGATGTCAATGTTATGTTTTTTGGACCGTTTCACGGTATAATAAGGAGCAGTGTGACCTATTCAACTTGGAATAATGATGCCTTGAAGTTCTAACAAAGAAAACGGCACAGAAATCACAAAATCTTCATGCAACAATGCACAAACCGGTCGTTTTTTTTAATACCCTGCCTTACATGTATTTGAAAGGAAATTTATTTGTCACATTCACCTGGAATAATAAGATAATGGTGCGTTTTTTCAGAGGGTGTTTACTTGGTACAAAGGGGGAGAACATGATCTTGCCTTGTCATTCAAGTGAGAATTTTAAGTCGAATCTGTAATTCTGGACTCCATTCGTGAGCACTTCTCTGTGGCAATTAGGAGCCTATTACAAGCCATTAGATTGATCAATGTACCTTAAACAATGAGAATGATTTATATGGTCGAACAAAACGCTCTGCACCTATTGTGATGAGTCTAAGTGGGGGTGCATCCATCAACAAAAGATAAATGATTAATTCAGACCTATTCATTTGAATTCTTTCTACAAAGCCAGCCTCACTTGCCTCACATCCAGATTATTAGAGCCTCATTTTCTGCATGTTAAACCAGACAGGCTGCTGGATGGGGTGATGGTTTTTGGTTGTGCCCCTGTGTGTTTTAATTTGTATTTCTGCTGAGGGAAGTTTATTTGAGGACATTTAACTAATTGTTGTAATTTTGTGTGTTCATGTGGCTACACCTGTTTCTCTCAAAGGGGGTTGGAGGAAACTATGAGCGCGAGGATGCTGTCCTCTATTTCCCTGCTGCTGAAGCTGCATATTGTTGTCTGATGACTACACGCACATAGCTGATCAGAGTAGTCAGAGGTACAAGTATGAAGACGTAATCAAGATGTTTTTCTTGTGATGTAATTTCCTTACAGGGATTTTTAGGTTGTGTTGTTATCTTTTAAAATATACACATTCGTGTTAACGGCATTTCTGATATTTATTTTTAGTTGTGGGTGGCTTTAAATGACAATGTGCCATTTCCCATGAGTTTATAAGTTGCACGTTGAGGTTGTCGGGTCATTATTTATTCTGGTTGGATGAATGCATAGGTCACAGTAAGAGTTAGAGGCTTTATTTCTATAGGAAGGACCTGTCGCCACAGCGACTCAAGTCATGGATGTCTTTAGTTAGGCGACTGTCAGAAGGTGGATTCAGATGTTAATTTCAGCAGGCAGCTGTTGTCAAACCTCTGCTAAAGATTAACTAAGCTTTTCAAAACCCACTTTTCACAAAGCAGTCCTCTGTAAGATCTTACAGCAGCTCATCAACCTGCATTGATGGTATCGACAGCTAAATGTGGCAGTGCAGGTCAGCTTGCCAGCACACAGTGTCGACTTTCATTTCCAGAGGCTGCATGTTCTATTTTGAGTGCGGGGAGTGCGCCAGTTGAAGTGCAGTCTACTGGCAACATTTAAGGACTTAGCTTAACCCGTTTCTGTCGATGAGTTTTTTTTTTTCCTTCTCTGCCCCGGTGAGCTGCTGTGGAAGTAAGCAAAAACGTAAGAGTGAGAAATGGCTCCGAAGAAGGTGTGTTTAGTCAAGGCTATATCATAGCTCCATTCCAAGAAGAGCGTGTGCACTGTAGGCTAAGTAATGGCACGTGCTCGTTCTGACTGCAGACATCTCCACGTTGTTTTTATCAGGGTAAAGGAGATGATGCACTAAAGCCACCACCGCTGATTGGAAGATTCGGCACCTCATTAAAAATAGGAATTGTTGGTCTGCCTAATGTTGGGTAAGTAAACGTTTATATTTTTACATACACGGTGGCTTTCTAACCGTGCACTGCATGCGACGAGATGTGCTCTGTCCACATCTGACTAAACGTTTTTTTTTTTCCATGAAACCATGAACGTAAATGCGGTTGCATTCAAATACACGTGCTTTCAGTTGTCATTTCGCTTTTATTTTCTGTACCGTTGGAATGATGGTCCAGACACGTCATCATTTTCTGATAATTGTTGACACCGGTGGCTGTTCGGTGAATTGTAGTCTGCGTCGCGTTGAGCATCCTTGTCATAAAAAGGTGACATGACATGCATACGTTTTCCGTCAACAGTGACCTCCCCTGTCGGCTTCACAAGATCCTTCACCTTTTTTCCCTCGTGTTTTTGTGGTAACTGGCCAGTTTATGTTGGACTCTGATGTTAATGGCATGCACCTGTCAAAGGTCAGAATGCATGCTAGACGGCCCTCAAATCGGTCAGAAAAAAAAGGTATATACTGCAGAGTCTACACTGTGTCGTCTCGGTTACTTTCATATGCCGGGACATTTGAGTTCTTTAGTTCACAATTCGTTTTAAACTGCAGTGGGAAAACTTGAAGAGCTACAGGGAACCCACACCACAAAGTACCTAATGCCTAAACAATGCCTTCTGTAGATTTAACGAAACAGATGTCTTGTATTGAAAGTGGCAGGACATTTAATGCAGTATATGTAGTACCTTTATGAGGAAGTGGTGTTAAAGTCACTGGCAGGTTGAAAGCAACAGGATTCCATATTTGCAGTGTGTCACACTAGCTTTCTTTTTTTTTTTTTTTTTATCATGCCATTTTCTGTTTCAAGAGCAGGGTATGGTTTTTGTGTCGTTGAGCCCAAAAACCTGCAGCTGAATGAACTAAAGAGCGAATACACAATGAGATGCCTGTGAGTGTTACAACATGTAAAAACAGTCCCAGATCCTGCGCACCAAAACACAAGATTTATGTTATAATGTGTAATTATAGGAGGGCTGGAGGAGGATACTTGCCATTATGTAAGTGGCCGGGATTTGTTTGGGGGAATTTACGTGAGTGAAACTCACTGTGATCTACTAGTGGTGAGGTGAAAAACATGGCACTTAAGCATACAAAGGAGTCTGCACTCGGATCCGTTTGAGTTGTTCTGGCGTCCTTGTTGGTCGACATGCTGACGTCGTGAAACGCGCGTCGGTGAACGTGCACAAGTGAATGTGAGGTGGTTACGGGAGGATTTATTGACTAACGAAGACACTGTGATTTACTTTGGGTGGTTTTTGTGCATCCATTTCTGCCTTTCTCTGCCGTACAAAACCCATAGATACAAGGCGGCTTTTAGTCTCTGTTTATCTTCTTCCCATGGAAGACGCTTTGACTGGTTAGGTGGACGACATGAGTAAAAGCCATACTGTGTCACAGGGCAATGGTGTGTGTGGGTGTGTGTGTCAAGGCGCTGACACTGTGTCCGCTTGTCAGGCCCGGCCAGACACATCCACCTTGTCAGCATCCACCAAGCCCTTCAGCATCCTCACTGACGGGGCCTAATCACTGGGCACATCCTATACGTCTTACCCTTTAAGAGAGGTCATCCTCTGGGCGGCTGACAGGATCTCATCTTTCTTTAGTTCTCCCCGCCGCGCAGCCTGATAATCGTTCCGATAAACAGTGGACACGACTCCTTTTAATGCGAATTCAGGTCATGTCTGTGGATAATCGAGTTGATGACGTTTCCCTGAAAATGTTTGTGCTTCTTCACACGGAGCGCACTGGCCTTTTTCGGTTTCTGCAGCTCGGTCCTCGAAGAGAGATCTCACCAGTGTCCGGCGTCTTTGATTTCTCGCTGCCGTGGTGAAGCCGCCGCTTCTTCCTGGCAGAAGAAGTTGAACCCCGTGGAGCTGGTGGGCTGCCGCGCCACTCTTGTGTTCCGAGTACAACGTGCCCACACTCCCCTGGTTTTCTGCCCGCTGTTGGTCGGGCGAGGCGGTCCGTTCTTCACGAACATGGCAAGCTTGAGAGTGTAATTCCACTCAAGCTTTGCTGCCGCTTCTGCTCACTCCTGGACCATGTTCTGTTTACTGCCATTCTCCCCCCAAAAAGTGTCGTTTGGTGCATTAATTCCTTGCTGGAGGATACACAGCATTCTTAACGTTTTCCAGTTCCACCTGCATAGACTGACAGAGATACCGGCCTTTTTTTCCTAGCGCACCAAAGCATTCTCACTCACTGACTCGAGTTTCTCACGTGGGCAGATGTGAACAATTAATCGGAATAATAACCTCTTGCGTCTTATGAAACTCTGTAAATACCCCCAAATCCTTCTGTAACACGTAAACCTAATACAGGGCAATTTTGCTCCGTTCTTGAAGAGGGTTTTTAACAGTTCTCATGTGTAGATATAAATATATGTTTGCAGACCACAGCTGTTTATTATTGACTTCCAACAATAACCACAGAGTTAATGAACTGGTGTGTAGTGAAGAACCTTCAGTAATTAAGAGAACCGGGTTTTTCCACTTAATCCTCAATGTGACTCTGGAACTACAACTGTTATGATACGTCGGAGGGGTTCGACTGTGTTGAATAAGTCAAGCTAAAAAGATGTAGCAGGTTATGACCAAAAAGTAAACACCAACCACGAATAAAGTGAGACGATATAAACCTTACATTCCTCGATCACTGGGATTTTTTTGTTAACAGGTTTTGAAACCTATTGAAAAGATTTAAAAGTTTTTGTCATCACTTGCTGAAATATTGCCCTGTAAAAAGTAATAAAAGTCATACTTTGGTAGCTCAAGGGATTTTTCTTTTTCTTTTTCTTTTTTTTTTTTTACATCTGATAATGGTCGTAGCTTTACTCTTGCTTGCTTCAATATTGACCCCCAAGGTGACCCCAGAAAAAGCCTTTGAGTCGGGAAACTTTATGTAAGAATAACTTTATGTAAGGAATTAATGCAGACACTTTAGCAATCTCAAGCAATTTCATGCCCCTAGGACTTGGCAAACAATCATTTCAATGTGAAGCACCGAGTGAGGGGATAAAGCCGGAAAGTCCAGGATTATAGTTAACTGCCATGCCATTATTACTCTTAGACACTTGCCATTGTCTGTAGATTTTCAAGTACACTTGAACTGCTTGTGCGGTAGAAAATAAATCTCTCTGTGATCACGACATGGGGCAGCGTTTGGCTGAACAAGTCGAACAGCTAAGATCCACCTGAAATGTAATTTGCCCCTCAATTCTGTGTACAATTGATCTATTATGGGATTATCTGACCTGGTAATTGGCTATAGTATTGAACAGTTTAGTTTTGTTTCATCCTAGTGCTCAAATATTTAATCCACTAAAACAACCATTTCCTTTTTTTGAATAGAGATTAAAAAAATACAATAAATCTTGAGTAATTACCCGTAATGTTTAAGCATTCTTTTTTTTTTTCTCAAACCCATGGGTTCTGCACACGAGCACTTTCAGATGTCTTGACCTGACTGCTGTTTTTATTTTCAGGAAGTCAACCTTTTTCAACGTGCTGACAAAGAGTCAGGCTGCGGCAGAAAATTTTCCCTTCTGCACCATTGACCCAAACGAAAGTAGAGTGCCCATTCCAGACGAACGCTATGATTTCCTCTGCCAATTCCACAAACCTGCCAGGTATGGGGTCTTATCATTCATGTATTATTCACACCTCAGGTCTATAGTCTCTGACGGCATCCTTGCTATAGGGACTAAGAAACAAATAACAAACTTGTTGACATGTGGCTGCCAGTTCTGCATGCTGTATGTTTGCCGCCCTATTCCGCTATTGAGGTTTCTGTTTTATTAAAGTGGCACTGGTTTGTTGAAAGTGACTTAAGTGACATTTTGTTCCATTTTACTTCTCGACTTGCAGCCAAATCCCAGCATTCCTTAATGTTGTCGACATTGCTGGCCTGGTGAAAGGAGCTCATGCTGGCCAAGGCCTGGGGAATGCCTTCCTGTCCCACATTAGCGCTTGTGACGGCCTCTTCCACATGACACGTGAGTCACAGGTGGAGGGTTGCTTACCCTCGTATGATTTCCGATCACCAACAAATCAAGTTAAACATAAAGATGTGTGTGAAGTATTATGTTTTTATATGGGTTGCCAAGATCACGGTCACAGTCGGGTCAAAAAAAAAAGAGACCAAACCTACTACAGTCCTACTTGGGGTCTACCTGTATAAGAATCACGCATGTGGAAAGAAAATGGGTCTGCGCTTCACACAATCACTATCACATACTGAAGCTTGGAAGCATGAAGATTGTCGAGAAGGACAAACACAGCTCATTGTAATTTGATTCCTAATGCCCCTTTTAACAGAGCATGTCATCTATGCAGGGAAAAAAAGGTAAGTGAGTAACTTATGAATAATCATAAAATGTAGTTCTATTTCTTCTCCTTTCTTTTGTGTGTGTTACCCTTTGTATTTTTGTTACACTCCTACTCATAATACATCCAAATAATACTATATGTACACTATAGCATTACTGCCGTAAAAGTAATTATGTCAATTACAATAATCCATCCATTATCTACAGCACATCCTTTGAGGGTCACGGGGGAGAGCTGGAGCCATGATTACAATAATTGAAGTAATAATAGTAAAACACATATATGTATGGAATGATATACTGCCCTCCTGCTCGATACATTCAAACTGTGTCTGTAAGCCTTGTTTTTTTTTCCTTCTGCCTCAAGTTCCTGACATGGCCTTTGCCTTGGACAATTAAAGTGTTACAAACTACAATAATTCAAATTGCAGTGACTCAAATAAATGCAGAGCCCCCTTTTATAAATAGCTGCATTTGTTTGCTGATTGTATACTGTTAGTGACTTTCCATCTGTATGAAAGGGGCCCTGATTAGAGAGTTGGTGGTGGCAGGCATCGAACAGCCGAGTAGAAAGGGTTAAGATGAAGGCCATTTTCCTGTATTGTACTTGGTTTTGTCGGCGTATCACTTACAAGTGGATCACTTCTGTTTCAGTGCAGTTTTGAAAATGCAATTCCCCATGCTGACCATAGTGGGTGGAAGGGGGAAAACCAGCCACTCTCAGACTTGGTAATGATTTACAGAGAGGATAAGATATGTAAGATGAGCGGCTCAGTTGCTACTTTGTGTTTTGCAAATATAAATGTCAAAGGATGAAGGAGAGGATCATCTGTATTTTTCATCTTGTGACCAATTCCCTTCATTATACATAGTACATTACACAGGGAGGTACTTCTAGTAGTTAGGCCATCCTTTTTTGTTATACATGGAATGAACGCACTCTGAAATAGTTGAATTGAAAAGAAATGATGACAACGTCACCTGGAGTGGATTTGCTGTAAAATGTTGTATTCGACTGCATACGTTTTTATCAAAGTGTACCTAATAATATGGTAACTTTATTTATGGTTGACTTTAAAAAAACAACAACATTTAATTAAGAATTCCACACGTTGCTCATGCAGTTTATTTCTATTTTGATATACATCATTATATGCGTAGTTAAAAACATATGGACATGTGGACCAAATGTATATATCCCAAAACCAACTCTTTTGTTTCTACTCGCACAAAGACGACAATCATGCGCAACAATCAGAAATGAGGCGATTGAAAGCTTCTTCTGTGTGTGTGTGTGTGTGTGTGTTTGCATCTTTCTGCTCTGGCATGCCATTGTTTCTACTCTCGTGAGCCCATTGGAAACAATGCGGTATGTTGCACAAGTTAACCATTACGAGTTACAGTTAGAGCTACAGTTGCGTTTCTTAAGTTTGTCAGTGCAAACCAAGGAGTTAATCTAAATCTGAGGACATTCGGTTTTAAGCCCTTCTCAGATCGGCCCTAAGTTTCTGCCAGTTTTTCCTATGGAATTATCTTTTGGAATTATTATAATTTTTTTTCCAGGGGCTAAACTCACCGGTGCCCTCTCTGAATATTTTTTCCGCCCCTAATTGACTTTGAGAAGCCTGTGTAAACAGTGGATTCGCTTTCAACAATGCCTTCCAAAAACTATTAGGGCACATGATGACATCCGGAAAGCCGATTCTGTTGATTGCCTGGTGTGCCCTGGGTCTCATAACCAAATGGTTTGCAGGCTAAGTGTTCCCAGTGCTCCTGCAGCGACTGGAACGCGGCGGCATCCTCGCGCTCTGAGACAAGGCACCGACATGTTCTACTTCATCTGCTCTTCTGTTCCCCGCCAGCTCACCTGGCCTTATTCCCAGATGTTTGGTTTTCAGCAATTACGATGTTTGAATGCGCACACCGTGCACCCCACCTCTCCCCAACCGCCGTAACCTTTAGTACACTTCTGCTGAAGACTCATTTAACAGTCGCACAGCGCTCGGTAAGAACTCTAGCCTTGAGACAATGCCGTATAGCACATTTGTTGATCAGGGATTGGCTGTGGTCGTGGGCAGCCGATTGGAAAGGAGCTGTTATTTTTGGCATAGACTCTTCTCTCACTGTTACGCTCATGCTTTTAGTACCTGAACTACTGGTTAAGATTATAAGATCTCAGGAATAGAGCGGGGCAGGTATGCATGCTGTCCTGGGTGTATTTTGATAGGACTTCATTGGTAGGGACTGCCATGGCAATGAGTGCATTGTTGAGGGTATTGTTTTGCTGTGCAAGGTTCAGTTAGATAGTTTTACCAGCGAGTTCTAAAGCTGATGACATCATTATTTACTGTGGTCGTACAACCTTTGGGGGAAAATATTTATTTTGCATATATATATTTTGCAAGGCCCTTTTTCCATACATTTAGGAGAGACGGTTGATAAACCCTCTGGCCACATAACTGTGCCCATAAAAACTAGTAGGAAAAAATCTTATGTTTGTTTTGCAGTCTTGGATACCAGGGAAACAACTTGATTAAATGTCACGCTTGACTATTTTTGCAACTCTACCATGCAGCAACATTCAAAACAGAGAGTGAAGGCTCTTTCCTGAAAGGATCTCGTGTAGGTGTTTAAAAGATCTAATCTATATTCTGTGTGATCCTATTAATGCAATTCAAGAGGAGGGGAATTTGGATCACGAAGGAGAATTTCCCTTTTTCCAGTTGAATAATTGAAAATATAGGCCTGTTTGGCTTTGGTGTTGGCAAAAATCACTGATGCGTATAAACATAATTGTATGTGAAAATGTAAACAACTTGGATTGTTTGATGAAAGACCTGTCAAGCACTCTGGGCGTGTGGCCAGGATCTAACTTTCGATTTCGGTTTTTGGTCATGAGTCAAATCAAACTGTCAAAACCACGACGACTGACACAAATTGTGTCAGTCAAGAAGCTGGTCCGATTTGCTCACCACAAAAAGCAATAGTCTTTTTGAAGCTCTTCCCCACTGGAGACCGGGACAGTGCATTCGCGTGAATCATCGTTAACCGACATGCATCTGAATCAGATTAGAAAGAGTGAGTAATTTAATTCGTTTGACATCCCTTTGCTGAATCTTGTAGAATACTGTATGGGTGTTTGGAACATGTAACACTGACAAGTCAGCCCTCACTCCACTAATCACTTAGAGTGAATAAATCAAAGTGATTGTTCAGCTACAGGCATTGGGAGGAAGCTGGATTGTCTGTACAGACAGAGATGATTTATGGCCAACCTGCCTCCTAACTGACGCCAGTGGTGACTGCAATGCAGGAATTCAGCCTTATCACTCACCGGCTAGCAAGCGTTCCAATCTTGACACATTTCCAAGACAACTCGGTGACTTCTGTGTGTAAGGGTGAAGTGCGCCGCAGTTTAGTTGTGCAATCGGTTGTTGCAATGATATATTTAAACAACCGATGCCACCAAATTGTATTTCCTTTTTCATTTATTTGTAATAATTTAAGGGCGACAAATTCCCTGCAAAGTGCAAATATTATAACATTATAGGTAAAACTACATTCAATTAAAATGTAATGAAAAATATATTTAAATGAAATAATAAAAGATAGTAATGTATCCTTTTTATTTAAAAACATGTCATTTAATCTGAGTAACCATGGTATCTGGTATTACGTAAGTGTCTTTGTGAGCTTCTGGTGATCCACGAGACGAGATCAACATCTCTCACCATATAAAAAGAAACTTGTTATTTAAGAGTCATAGCCGGGTCCTAGCGTCTGGCTTCCTCTCTGTGTGTATTGTTATCTGTGAGTAAAATACACATGCACTATAAATTAATCCGAATAATGGGCTGCCCTGTGTAGTGTGTATAGTCCCTTGTTTACGTTGGTGGTTTCAAGCAATATTGCAATTCTGCGAGGGGCCGTCCTCCTTTTGTGCGGTTTCGGGCTGTGTTGAGCTGCTGTCACAGCATTTAAATGAGCATTTCGCTTCAGCCGAGAATGAAGCGTTTTTGTCAGCCTCCACTCATCATGGATGATTAGAGCAAAATGTCTACCCATCTTGACTGGAGATCGCCACAGCTCCAGATAACATGCTTGGTGATTGAAGGTCGCAATATTTTGAATTCTAATGGGGCTGCAAGATGAATTGCCTGAAATAGACTGTGGAATCTTTCTGCTTCCTCCTCGTGCCCCCCTTGCCTGTCCGCTGTGAAAAGAACCACTGGGAATGGCAAGGCCCGATGATCATAGAATTATTGGATGGTGATTCTAAACCCCTTCAAAGAGGAGTTGCTATGGAGATCGCGTTCCAAACTGTGAAATGATTCACCTTTGAAAGGCTGGAGGGCCTGAAAGCTGAACACATCATTGTTCAGGTGGCGGTTGGTTTGGAAATTGCCGGTGCCTGTGCAATCAGCAGCACTATAGTAGTTGAGGATCTAAAAAGGTTTGTCCGCTGAACGATGTGGGACAACAGTGGTGTGCATACGGCGGCTCCTTTCAATCAAGCTACTCTCAAACCAAATAAATGGGAAGACAGAGACTAAGCTAATGATAAGAACATTAACGCTGTTGTTTTCTGTCCTCCGACTTCATGAAAACTGACACCTCCCCCTGTGCGTCGACTTTTCTCAGACCAGGCTTGTCCGGACGGCTTTCCCTCGCATTGGTTCCTTTTATGTCAGCGATTATTAAACATGGTGAGGAGATGCAGCTTTAATACTCGGCCGGGCGCGAGACACTGCAGCTGACAGTGGGTCACACAGGCACTTTGTGAGGTCCTGAGATTCAAACCATCGAGCCCTGTCATTTCGCTGGGATTTATTATGAAATATGGGCTCATGTGGAACGCATATGTCTCGGAAGAGCTCAAAACCCACCGCTGACGCACACAGAGAAACGAGGCTGAATGGGCTGCAAACTCGGTGCCACGGACTCAGCAGACTCAAATTTGCTGCTAATTTCATGTATCCTACAATGAATGTGAAGAAGCCACTTCCTGAGTGAACATAAATACCCCTGTGTGCATTGCCAGTGTTTTTATGCTGGGAAGACATCCATAACGTGCCTTTCCTCACAGACTCATAAAATTGCTTTTACTGCTCTGAATACCAGGAGAATTGCGGCACCGACTTTGCGTGAACATTTTAAAAGCCGTGTGAGGAATGCACGTTCTTCAGATGTGCTCTAACCCACCTTGCATGTGAAAACATGCAAAGGAAGTACGAAGTGGAGGAATACTGTAATTTAACTGAATTATGTTGACCACATATCCTCCCAGGTAGCAACATCAGACGGAGCGGTTCAATCAGTATTGATCCCGACAGTATTGATCCAGTCATCCGATTGATCGGATGACTGGCTTGTCTGTGTAACTGAGAGAAAAGTGCGATATAAGCCACCTTACACGCGATGAGTGCGTAACTTTTAAATGTTAAATCTGTGCTAACGCAAATAGAGATTTATCAATTTTTTTCATTTCTTTTTTTGAATCCTCCGCAAATGGACTCTATGCAAACATTGATACGTTTTCTTTGTTTCCTTTTTCTTTTTTTATTCAATGTTTTCATTTGGAGTTTTATTTTCTCGGGCCACACCAGCCTGCAGTGCTGCTGTAAGTCCATAATTTTGCAGAGCTTAGTCTGATCCCTAATCAGGCCGTTGAACACCACTCACCCTCTAGAGACTAATCCTTTTGTTCAGTCAATAAAGGAGCACCTGTTAATGTCTCCAAAACA
The DNA here is from genome assembly GCA_016785305.1 of Colistium nudipinnis. NCBI lineage: Eukaryota > Metazoa > Chordata > Actinopteri > Pleuronectiformes > Rhombosoleidae > Colistium > Colistium nudipinnis. Next base: position 1,446,883 of record JAFBJU010000431.1, read on the forward strand.
TACACTATTTGAAATGAAGCAGAAGCGTTTATGCTGTGAGACAGACCTGACTCCGGAGACGGGGCCTTTTCCCACCTCGTCCTTATTCTTTCATTGTGTGCTTTTACTGTCTGGCATGTAGCTTTGTGTGGCACCACGGCCTCAGAGGCGTTGTCCTCACAGAGCCCTAACCCAGGACCAGTTGTTAAAGGACTAATTGTGAAGATTGCCCCCCCCCCCTCAGATTTCTCTCCTCTCTTTCACCTTGTGCATTTGTTCTCCAGCTCTAAGCCCTGAATGGGCTGGGGGTAAAGTGGATGTGAATGTTAAATTAGGCGAAATGAATTAAAGCAAATTACTTTGGAATGTGTGGTAGTCGGAGGAGAGTGTCAGATGATCACTAAATTGTGAGTGATCAGCTGCTACTGGTCTTTCTCTGAGTTGATTCATTTGCCTTTTATTAGGACCCAGCATAATGGTTAGAAACTGTTGATTACTTATTTAAGAGAGTGAGAAAGTGTTTTTTTCAAAAATGATTGTCCACACAGTTGTTTCTAATGCTTTCATTAACAGTGATTTACACCAATCATGAGTGGTTCATTAGCCTTGCCTCACCTCTTTCCTCCAGATTAAAATATACTCAATTGAACAACAGACTTGTAGGCATTTTCCACTGGACACGTGTCAAAACTGTACGTCATAATTATTTATAATGTATGTATATTCTTGCAGATCGCAAAATTATTAAATTTCATCATATTTTGAGCTCAAGCAGACACAATAGCACATTTTCCTTCCAATCAGTGTTGTACAGGGAACTGGTAAATTGGAGCAGCAAAACAATAATTCCACTGATTAGCCCCTTTCTGTGTGGCGTAAGTGAACTGTTTATACTGTGGAGTACCTCTGCAAGAGGAGAGGAACCAAAACAGCCTGATTAGGCAAAGAGTAATTGGATAAGTTCATTTCACCATGAGGACAACGCACAGGGTGACAGCTTGCAGAAAAGTCTCCAGCTTCTGTTGACTTGCATGAGTAACAGAGCCGCTGGTGCAGGATTTTTGGACGATTTTTGGCCCGTCATTTACTTGTGGAGCGCTGTCTGGTTGGATTCCCCCGATGAGTGACGCTTGATTGTAGAAGCCCTTTAGTTTAGTTGCTTATCCCTCCTTAACCCAGAAGAGAAACAAGATATGATTTTCTGTGCCGGTGGGGAGATCCCTGAGGAGTTCCTGTTGGACCCGTTTACAATTATGTGTACCTTTCAATTTAAAAACACTTACGTCTCATGAACACGGTGTTAACGCACAAGATTAGGCGCCTGCCAACGTGTTAGCAGCTCTGTGAGGCGTCTTACCCACTGCATTGTTACGAGCCGAAGTCGGTGGTGTATTTTAACCCTAACCCTAATACATGAATAGGTATATTTTGGAATATAGCAGGTAAGTCATTACTTTTATCCTGTAGAATACACGAAATGAAGGTCTGTACCAGATATTTTGTCAACTATTCCAACCGATGGGACATTTCACTTTAAATCACAAAAACCTTTGGTGGCGGCCGAGGGAAAGTCGGAACAAAATGTTGTGTAATGTCAAATTTATCAAAAATGTGCTGTGAGAGCTTATTCAAGGGTGTTGGACCAACATTTTTATCCATACGGCAACGTTATGGGTTTCAAGCATCTAGATTGAAATCTTTGTGCATAACCAGGACACTGTTAACAGTTTGCCCCATGCCAACTATCACTATCACACAATGAAGTTCTGCAAATATGAATCTGATAATTGGGTATGTTGTGGCTCATAACCACGCATAGCTATACAAATCAAAACTACATCAATACTTTCTGCGTGTATCACTGTTTGAACTTGTTGAGAGATGATGTGTCAGGCGTGATGAGCAATTTGAATTACCCTGGTGACGTTATTGCCTCGCAGGGCCCGGCCCGTCAACACTCAGTTGTCGACACATGAATGTGGATTGTGGATCACTTTTAGCGACTGCACCATGCACATTCCATGCACATAGTGTCCCTCAACACAGCAGTACTTAAAGCCAAGTCATCAATTCGCCTCGACACACACTTCCGTGTTGAATGAGATGGCGTTCCCATTATGCCAGAGTGTGAGACTGCTGTGTGTAGGTATATTCCAAAATACAACTTTACAATGTGCTCCACTTGTGGTATACATCCTGTCAAATTACCTCAAGCACTGGACTTAAATTCAAATTCGAGATTCTCGAGTATGTCCCGTCCCACAGAGGAGCTGCTGTAGTGCAAATAGGTGAAAACAGGAATGCTGACAATGATAAAAAGCAGCCAGAAATACAATACTATGTAACTCTTTTATTTTTTCATTATGAGGACTTTGGTCCATTGTGGGTACCTTAGGAAGTGTTTGAACCATTGAAACTGTGGGAAGAAGGCAAGTGGCTGGAAGCACCGATCAATGTGCTGCTAGGCATTATTTTGCATGTTACTATGACATGTTGCAAATATATGTTGCTTCAGTCAGATCCTTGGAGGCCCCACTTTCGAAACTCACAGGACACGAGAGTCTTGGTGCCCAAAACAACTTCAGAGTTCTGTTGTCTCCCTTGCATCAACAAATCAAATGTGTGCACTGAGGAGGTCGAAACAGTATTAGCCAGGTGGTTGCAAACGAGTGGTGACATTTTTATTTGCGGAGCTTTTACTTGTTATCGACCAAACCATTTTTATTTTTTTTGTCACATTTTTACTTTTATATAATCTTATTTAATATTATGAAATAAATGGTAGACACAAATGAAAAGAGCAGTCCACTATAGTTGTCACGGGTAATGTGAGAGGCCGTCACTCTCCTGTGACAGATGTACACACACCCCCACCCTAAGCTCTGCTGGTGAATCAGAAGGATTCCTCAGAGCCGCTGCACTGGCTAAATGCTTCAGAGCCTCATTACTTAATCACCAGCACAGCCATGGCTGTGATGCAAATGATCAAGGGAAGACTGGCCTTTTTTTTGTGATTGTTTTGTTCATTTTTCATCAAAGTCATGCTCACTTTTATTTATTTTATTAATCGATGTCATTTTAACTTAATGGCTAATAGCCTTTAGACAGCAATGTTGATACGAGCATGCAATCATGCAGATTGTTGAACAAACCTGTTTGGTGCAACATAAATAATATATATTTTTTATGTTTACATTACATTGCTGAAATGATTCATTTATTATACATATTCTTCTTTTACATGTTACGGTTTGATTATCAATTTTCAAGCATAGTTTTGTCATCAACTCAAAAAACTCCAATAGCACATTATAATCCAGCTGGACATGTCTAATATATAGCCTAATACTGTGATTCAAATTCTGAGAATGACCCAATTCAGATTATTACAGCTATATATATTTTTTGATGATCAGTTTTGAGGGTTCATTTAAAGCAGTGCTGTGTTTCTTTTACCGCAGGTGCTTTTGAGGATGAGGATATCATCCACGTTGAGGGGACGGTGGACCCAGTCAGGGATATGGAGATCATCCACGAGGAGCTGAGAATGAAGGATGAAGAGATGATCGGCCCCGTTATTGACAAGCTGGAGAAGACTGCCATTAGAGGCGGTGACAAGAAACTCAAACCAGAATATGTGAGTCAATGTCCCAGCAGGCCCTTTGCTCTCCCTCACAGCAAGGCACAAATAATAACCCTCCCACACACATGGCAGGGGAGAAAAAAATAGTGTGGGTTATTTAATCTCCCTCCAATATGTCTCACCCCTCCCCCTGCCCCATTTTTTTTCCCTCTCTGAGATTGAAAGTGATCAGGGGTCAGGGGTTTTCTGCTGTAGAAATCATTAATAGAGAGTTACTTATTCAGCTGCTGACCGTGGGTCACAGCACTGGGCTAATGAAAGTGTTTCCACACAGCTCTTTTCATCTAAAGTAATACTCAAATCATGGCACCGCTCTTGCTCATGCTTATACACCGACGGCGGCTCAGGAAATTGTGTAAGGCCATACGGCGGGTGACACATATGCCTGTACCTCGCTATGAATACCGTAAATGTTTAGAATATTCTTTGACAGAGGACTCTCGGTTAAATGCAGCGAGGACAAAGTGCAGGGTAAGATCAGAAAAGAAAGAAGAAAAAAAAAAAAAAATCTATACCGTGGATGTCAGATTGAAATATATGCGGATGCACACGCGTTCAGGTGGCTCCAATTGTTAGGGTAATGAGGCTTAGCACCCAACTTTAGCAATTATTTGGCTGTAAATGTCTCATGATGTCCTCCCATCATCGGAGCAGGATACGGTAGGCCAGCACGCGAGGGGGATCTGGCCTCTCACTTGGGAGCGCTGTGCCCAATTTCAGGGCCCCAACACATCGGGGCTCTGACCACTCATTACACTAACGAGAGGGGCTATTTCACCTGCTGTAGAGGCCCTTTGCCTGGCTGGTTCCCTTTAGACTACCCCCCACCCTTCCTCCTTCTTACAGCCAACAACCCGTCCCCACTCCCCTGTAGCCCCACAGACAGGAGCCATTCAGGCAAGGCAGGTGGCCGTTTACGCACATAATTGCTAACAATTTTAGGCAATGAATAAAAATGATCTACATTACTTGTCAAAGGTTGTGCTCACGTCGGCAAGTGACAATCTATAGAAGATCTCTTTAGATGGCAAAGAATGACACTTATCACAGGCTGCACCAAGCTTTTTGTTTTTTTTGGGGTGTGTGTGTCTGTGATTGTTTGGCTTTTACAGGCTTTGCCTGGCATTTGCCACGCTCAGCTGTGCACAGACAAATGTATACATGTTTATGTCAGCATCTATCATGTGCATCAACCACCCCCCCCCATTTAGCGGCATAACAAACAAGAGTGCCTTTTTTTTAAAAGAGTGGCATGATGCTATGAAATAAGAGAGAATTTCTGTGCAATGATTTTAAAGGGGATTACTTGTATTTAAATGATCTGAGATCAGGTCTCCTTTTCGATCATGCGCTGGATGTATAGGTTTTTTTGTAAAGCTTAAATTTCATGAGAGAGACCTGCTTTTTCCCCCTGCATGCAGAATAATTAAAAATGTAGTAAAGTGAAATCCAGATGACGAAAATACTACTAAAATAAGCCCACACAATAGCGGCACATATTTTGAAAATAAAAATGAACTGAGGCTAAACAGAGACACAAACAAATCTGTTGTAAAGCGTCCACATTTTCTAACAAAAATGACAAAATAATACAAGTCATTGTGTTGATAAGAATATTCTTGCATTTTTACTTGTGTTTGTGCCCGCCAAGTATTATAATGAAAGTAAAAAAAAATACTAGATTATATGAGAAATGTACTGTACGTTGTCATGTCATATTTTTAATACATTGTGCCATCGCTCATTCTAAACATAGGACACAATTTAAATTAAAAGAATATCTGACGTTATCTGATATTTAAGGGTACAAAATTAATGAAAGACAAAACTATATTGTGTTTAACAAAACTTGAGTTTGTGGAGGGGAAAGTGTCAAATGAAGAATTTTGAATCTATTATAAAATAATACATTTTGATTGCTGCCATCGGGCTGGAGTTTTTTCGTTGTGACTTGGAAACTTGATGTATTGTGCATGCAGGGGTGCATTGTTCATATGTTGGCACTGTGATTATGAAGATTTCGCTGCCGCGTCGACAAGAACAACGTTTCATGTCTTTTGTCCATATAAACCCTCAAAATCCCTATCCTTACAAAACAATAATAAGAAGCCGGCCCACCAGTGGCGCTTCATGGTGGCGGGCGTATGTGTTTGACCCCTGTGGGACCTATATGCCTTTTATTAACACCTGCCTGTTAGAGGAGCACCGCACGGCGGCTGCGAGCTGATGAGGGAAACCTGGAGCGGGTTCGGCCTGTGTCACCGGCCGTTTGCTGTTTCCATTTCACAGATGATTAATCTCTCTGTGAAGACTTGGGCCGGCGCGGGCGGAGTGTATGCGGCTCTTCCTGCGCTCTCTCCCGCTGGCTGCACTCTGGCTGCCTGACTAAAAGGCCTTTAGAATTCCTGTGGAGAGAGATGTGCAGAGAGTGAATGCAGCTGGCTGGGGGTCAGTGTGTGGAGCTTTTTCTGCCATTGTGTAATTGAGGCTCAGGCAGGATTTTTTTCCTCAGTTCTTCCAAAAGGGAGTATGATTGTGAAGTGCTGCAAGGGTTTGGGGAGGGAAAAGGAGGTAGGGGGAGTGTTGCAGGGGGTGGGGGAGTTTTTATATGAAGGAGGAGGTCAAGTTGACGGGAACAAAAAGAATGAGTTCCGCTAATTTCTGTGGGGCTGGATCAACAATAATAGGCTCCATTTCTTTATTACACATTTTTATAACTACCTCCCACCCATTTTCCCGCCCTTCTCCGCTTCCACATCCTGTCAAGACCTAGTCTTGCCTGTGGTCTCAACCCACAAGTACCTCCGTAACGAATGTGACATATATATATATATAGCTGCTCAACGTTTTCTCCAGATCAGTGAATGATTTCCTCTGCACCTCACCGCTACTAATTCACTATGACTACATTCGGCAAAGGGCCTGAGGAAGGCCCAATAATTTACGCCTAACTAACCGACTTCCAGTCAGTTCCCTGCTCTGTCCAATTTTGTGTTTCCCTTCTATTATTTTCATTAAACAGTCCTGATGGAATATTGATGTGTAAAACTGGGGCCGAGCGAGACACCCCAGAAGGCATTTTGTCATGATGTAAAGGAGGGAAGGGGGTCTCGTGCATGCTATCCCCGTCAAAGCCAGGCCACTCCTGCTTGAATGCGAGCACAGCCATTGTTCATTTTGGCATCAGGATGCCATGCTTTTAGGAAATAATTACCCCATACCCTGCTGGGTTTATACTCTTTTTCATCTCCTTTAATGGCTTCTTGTTCATTCTCTTTTTAACCCCAAACAGGACGTTATGTGCAAAATCAAACGCTGGGTAGTCGATGAAAAGAAACATGTCCGCTACTATCCTGATTGGAACGACAAGGAGGTAAGCCTTTTGAAGTTACAGTCAAATTTACCCGTGTGATTTATCGTGCAAATCTTTCTATCTGACCTAAAAGTACCTTTTGCTCTCCTTTCTTCTTTGTTTTGAGCACATGCTTTTTGTGAGAATCACACATTATGCACAGTCTTATGTTGGTTGCACTTTGACATTATTTTGCGCAAGCTAATGACATCAGGCCATGCACATCTTGATTTAAAAGGCTTTATAGTCACTACCCACAGAGGACCCCAGCAACTGTTTTTGTTGTCCTCAAATGTTCTTTTTTGGAAAGTTTGGATTGTGAGAACAAGCCTTGTCTGTCTCAATCGCAGATCGAAGTGTTGAACAAATACTTGCTTTTGACATCCAAACCAATGACTTACCTTGTTAACCTCTCTGAGAAAGACTACATCAGGAAAAAGAACAAATGGTAAGTGCGTCAAAGATGTGCTGAGACAACTCATTGCATCATGAATCACCACCAAAGAGCTTTTTTGCGACTTACTCATAAGGTTACGTTGGTTGTCTGCAAACTTCGGTTCAATCTGCGTGTATTCATATGCATGTGCTGCGGCTTGAAACGAGTGTGTGTGTGCGCGCGCACGTGCGTGCGTGCGTGCGTGCGTGCGTGCGTGCGTGCTTGCGTCAGCGTATCAGTTAGCCTCGTTGACCTACTGACTGTGGCCTCATGCTGACAGAAACGGTTGTATCTTTGTGAGGCGATCGGCCTGGAGGTGGCATCAAGTAAGCTCTAACACAACATTCAGCACTGCAAACCCCGACCAGCCTCTAAACTCTGCAGTTCATTAAGCACATACTGGCATATGGTCTCAATTTTCCATCAAAATGTCTAATTTCCATATGATATCCAAGAGGGCGGGGGCTTTAAATTACAAAAAACAAACATGTACCATCAAAGCCAAACTAGTAATTCATTTCACGCGAAGACGGCAAATACCTTATAACCATAACACTTCTTTAACATTTTACGAAATTGTTTTTGCTCCAGAGAGTTGTCTTAACATGTTGTTGCCCAAGTAGCGTTGCAAACCTCACAGCCATGAAATTCCCACAGATCATGCTGCCAGCTGAGGCTTCCTGTGTATTCACTGACTACAGTACTGTATAAGGCTTATGTGCATGTGTTTTATGCCCTTAAAACTAACATACAGGGACTTTTATTTCTCTCACTTCGTAGGTGCAACACTATTTATAATGTGAGCTGACCGGGGATGGAAGGCACTTATAGAAAATGTTCCCTGTGTTTGCGGCACGACGAACACTTTTTAAAATAATGTTGTCTGGCCACAGTGAGAGCTGATCCAGAGGGCTGGTGTTAGACATCTATTATATCTGAAAGGGCTACTTTGCCACACTACAGCCGTTTTGCCAATGACACCAACTTGTGGATTGTTATCGCACTTTTCCAATTGCCCTCTGGGTTTGTGGTGTCAGTCCTTACAAAATTTGTTTTTAGTGGTTTACTTGGCAGCATTGTATTACGAGGGGAAGTTGTTTACCTACGACTGTTTGTTAAAATGTTCCTGACACGAAAGTATGACTGTCAGACGAGGGGGAGGAGGGAGAGAGCTCATAAATCAAATGATTCATGGTATGTGGAACATCCGTCATCAGGGGGAAGAGAGCTTTTTTTTTCTTTTTTATTATTGTGTGCGCTTGTGTGCGCCAGTGTGTGAATGCGCGCATTTGTGCGTGCGTGTGTGTGCGGGTGTTTAAGTGTCTGAAATGCAATAAATCTCTGTGCGTTTTTTTAAACAGGCACACAGTAGTGCTCAGGTGTCCCGAGGGTTTGCCGATGAACAATGCTGACATCAAAGTGTTGATATTTGACAAGTGATGAGTCACTTCCCTTGTCCAGAGAGGAGCTCACACCTGTATGGAGATGATTACAGGTAGATCTAGTTGGCCCTAATTGTACAATAAATGCTGCTCTCAGCCCTAATGGCAGCTAGTCTGCAGCAGAGACGCCAGACTGCCATTTGGCTGTCGCCATGCTCCCGTGTTTTTCCACCAGCGCAGTTGAGATGATGATACGGTTAAGGACTATTCAAAGCAAACAGCAAGACAAATTGCAATCCCAGCTTTAATGTGTGCAGGAAAAAGAGGCGAATCCTATGAGGCAAATAAGCCAATTTTGGCTGTTTCTCTCAGGACACCCATTCAGACCATTTTGCAGGTTCAGTACTCATTTACATATTTGCTGTGCTTTGTTGAGTGCATGCTGCCACTCAGGCCACAGGTAGATGTTGTTTATTTTTGCATGATGCTCCGTCCAATATTATTTGGGGTATTTGCGTATGAATGTGTAATTGTTTAAAATTTGAGTGTTATTATAGACAGTGAATAGCAGGCTCTGGGGGCAGTTAGGAGAACAATATTGTCTTTGTTTGTTTTTTTAAACACACATGGACATGTTGAGCCTCCAAACACAGTTCATTGTTGACCAAGCGCATCCTCTTTGGAGCATGGGAGCCACATACCACGCCGCCCCTGTTTAGACAAGAATACACAGGCTTCGCTTTAGCAAGCCATCATTAATGGAAGGATCAGACGAGGAGCAAGGCCTCCTTTCATCCCCAGGTTCTCTGCTGGAGACGGTACATCATTTACTGTCGAGAGGAGCACATGGCTCCAATCCAATACAGTCTATGTGTATAAGAATGCGTACATGTGCATGTTTGAAGTCTGTTTCAGAGGCGACTCCATGCTCATTTGGATTCTGGCGTAATTGCGGTGGGGAGATCAAAGGCGCGCTGGCCGAGTGATGTTCCAGAGGAGACTTTAGCACACAGCCCTCTCCTCTGTGCGGATGGGGCCGCCCGCTGCTCAGCGCTCCCCTCTCCCCTCTAGCCATGCACTGCCCCCTGCACATCCCCGCTCGTAAAAAATGATTAAGGCTGCATTTGTCATGTGTTTATTACTGAGAGGCATTGCATGATGGGGAATGGCTGCCACAAGAGTCTATCGAGAGGCTTTCTCCCCTTTCCGCGGCACATGCAGTAGTTTGTGTGTTTAGAGAGGGTCATTAGGCCACTGTAGATGATGTGGGGGCCTCAGTCCGCTCAGAGTTGGTGTGGTTTCACTAGTCATTTATGATAGTGTTTATTGAGTGTGTGGCCTCGTCATCTTTATCAGTGTTGTTTTATTTTAATAGGGTTGATATTAGATATTTATGTAATCCCCCATAGAGAATTAAGAGTAGTCATGTTTTGAAATGGCAGAAGACCCAGTATGAGAAAACTCCAGACATGCAGTGTTGTTTTTCTTTTTTGTCATCTTTTTCTGTTTCCCCCCCCCCCTCTTTTGGACATTGTGCATTAAAGTAAATTGGTACCTCTTAAGTAGATGTGTTGACCTTTAAGGAAACTAGCAAGCGTGCCCTGTGTGTGAGTGCCTCTGCAGCATACGTGCTCCTTGTGAGTGTGAGAACCGCAGGGAACCATTGCTTGGAGCTTTTATTATATATATATATATATATATATATATATATATATATATATACAGTATATACCTATATAGTGCAACAATGGGTGTGTGTACTTGTCTTTCTAGACTTTCTTTAAGTCTTTTCTATTACCTTATTTCACATATTTAATACTTTCTCTCTTTGAACATTGTTTGCCTCTCAGCCTGTGTTCCATTAGGCACCTCTGTGGCAGGAAACCACAGCTGTCTATTACTATGAAAAAGAAGATATCTTGTATTTGGACAGCCAGCGGTTTATCTCAGTGCTTTACGAGACTTTAGGTATTTTTGCTACCTTTTAAAAAAATATATATATCTATTATTATTCAGGAGGAATCGGTGGGTGAGAGGTGACATTGTTGATGCTTGGTTGAAAGCAAACGACAGTGACTTCAGGAGGAGAAAGGCAGGAGATGAGTCTGGTGCTTTAGTTTGGTCTGTAGGAGGAGCTTTGACAACTAAAGCAAAGTGAAGGAAGCCCAGACAGGAATTTTGAGTGTGTCACTCATGGACTCTGCCATTGAGATCTTCTATCTCATTTTCCCATGATTTCTTGAATCACAACATATGGAGAAAAGTTCCCTCATCTGCACAGCTTTTGTGTTGACATGTATTTTGTTAAACCAATTTCTTTTTTTTTGTTTGTTCTGAAGAATTTAGTAATGGGTTAAGCGTGTTTTTTTTTTTTTTTTCTCGTCTGCTCATTTTGACAAACAGCAGTACCCATCAACACTTGGAGACAGAACTCAGATGGTGTTGGGGTGGGGGTATTATGATTCACTGAAAGCCACTCCATGAAAGCAGTCACTGCAGCCCACTTCAGCTACTCCAGACCATAATTCCCATAAACACAGCTCAAACTTTATTGAGTGAAAAACCACTGGCTCCATCCAGGATTTTAGGAACTGCTATCTGGGGAGTTCGAGTTCCCTTTTCAAAGTGATGTGAGAGATATACGATCACTTGTTCCTTTTTTTTTTTTGTTTTGTGCACCGCGGTCCACTCTCCTTGTGCAGTGTGAGATCCTGAGAAACACTTTCCCATGCTACGGCGTGTATCCCACTGCCCGCAGTCGCTCCTAATAGAGGCCTTCAGCTAGCTTTCAATGAGACAAAACAACAGGAGAGGTTGTATAGTAAAACGGAAACAGATGGTGCTAATAAAGTCCCGTCCGTCCAGTTAGGCTGGTTCTTGGCTGCCCCGTGTCCAGATAATGAAAGGACGTTGTTGACATGTCACACGTCACCCTGTTGCCTTTGTTGTGTCTGGGTGGTGAGCATGCAGCACTGTTGTTGTAAGCAATGAGACAGACTGCAAATATGAGAGGCTTTCGTGTCTGTTCTTTATTGACCCCGGCAAGAAATCATCTCGCGGTACAAAATCAAACGCAGATTGTCACTTCGCCCTCATTTGTCGGGGCCCAGGCCCAAGGACACTGTTGCCGAGTTGGCCTCCTGCAGTTCATAATGTATGTAGACACCTCCTGTAGCAGCACAACATGCTGGCTTTCTTCCGAGGGCGCCGTGGGAATTGTTCCCCCTGTAAAGACTAGACTGGCATCGGGAACATAAAAAAGAAACGTGAGTTTCAAGTCTGTCTAATGATACATTTTGATAGCCCCGGCTTTGTTGAGCTGTGCCTTTTTTTTTATTATCTTTGTGATAAGGTTAGGACCCAATACACATGCACGCAACAGTAGCCTGCAGCCTTGGCAGCTCTAATGAGACAAATAAATGCATTTAGTGTTGCCACATACAGCTCCTGAATGCTTATTATCAGGATTATTGTTGAACGCAATATTGTTGAAAAAAAAAAATAACGATGGAGGGCAGCATGATTGGCTGATGTTACATATGTCCTTGATTACCTTCCTTCTGCTTTTATTCTAATAAGTGGCATTCTTTGTACTCCCTAGGACAGCTAGACAGTCTGACACACGATGAGAATAAATATTGCATGTGGTAGACATTAAGCTGTCATCCTGGAAGAAAAAAAAACAAAAAACGAAGAGATGGTGAAATCCGTGTGGCATTCTTCGGCGCTACACTTTGCCTGCTCTTGTCACAATTGTCACATCTTGACGACTCCCCCCACTCTACCCCTTCTCCCTTATTTTCTCTCGCCCAGTCAACTGCCGTAAATGACAGAATGGATACCCCATATAGAGAATTATTTTGGGTGATGCAGAATGTACTCCTCGGGGTTACTGTTTGAATGTTTAATGTTTGCCCCCTCCCCCCATCTTAAAATACAAAAAATGGGAATGCTAATTTGCCAGGGGTTTTAGCCATCACGTGCAAACATTTAAAGTCACATTTAAAAACATTTAATGGGGAGTAGCTATCAAAGACAAGAAAGTTGTTCAAACAAAAGCTTGTTAGCAGCACATCCTCGAGGTTCGTTTGAGGTGTGATGTGAGATGATGCTCTTAATTAAAGCTGCTCCCATTGTGCCTGCACCATGTTCTGTTTCCCTCAGCTCATCGACGCTTTGAAGCCCGAAAGATGTTGGCGCTATTGACGATTCGGTGTGCACGCACGCGTGCGCGCGTGTACGTGCCTGTGTGCGTGCCTGTGTGCGTCAGATCTCCTTCCCGCGCGGAGACTGATGTGTAATGCCTTTCCATCCGGCCACGGCCGCAGGGAGCACCGAGCGGCTGCACTCTTGCTGCTCAGGAGCTCACCACTGGGAGGATGAAAAGCTTCCCACAGAGCCTGCGACTTCCCAGCCTCGAAAGCCACCATGAGCTCATGCCTCTCATTTCTATCTCACTTCACCGAAGAAGGAAAGAGGTGGGGGTTAGGGGCGCGCTGTGTGCAACAGCATCTTAACCCCCCAGCGAAACTGAGGCGACCCTGAGTTTATTACTTGATCAGTCTGGGCACCGTCGCATGCCAGCCCACAGCTGCCTAGATATGTGAAATGGCCCAGTCACATTTTGGCTGTTTTACTCCGGATCAGGTGCGGGGTCCTCTACCTGTTGGCGTTTTAGAGGATGCAGGTAGTGGATTAGTCTTGTGGTCCGTCAGCCTCCAATTGCATCTGAAAGGAACACTCCGAACTGGAGTTGCTGGCCCACCTTTCCCAGGCTTAACTGGCTTAGCTCTCATAATAATGCCAACCTGTATGAATGTGTGTCAGACGCAGGCCCGGGTCATTGTCTCAGGTAGCTGCCCCTGTACTTTAGCAGCTGCCATTGTCTCCCCCTCCCGAGCCATTTATGCAGATCAAAGCTCCGACAAAGCCCAGGGAAGCCCCAGGCGTGTGGAAACACAGGAATTATCCCCCCCTTAGGATTCCCACACGAAAAGACAAATAGACCAGCTCCGGAAGACGGCCCCCTGTGGGACACCTCCATTCAGAGCCAGTCTGTCGTAGAAGCTCCAGTTGTTTTGTTTTTAATTTCACAACTTATTGAGCTTTAAGTTACTTGTCTTAATTACTGCAGGCATGGAATGTAGGGATGGGAACAAATAACAAATGACAAAAGCTAAACAGATGTACACAGGCTGGCATTGCTTTGGTTCAACATTGGCTGTTGAACATAAACTAAAATGAATAATCTAGACGTAGATGTTTTATATTTGTAAAAGCTTGAGGGAAGCATATGTGAGAAATTATTATTTTTCTTTATGATGTTGTCTTTATGTTGTCTGTCTTGTGTCGTTCCTTGCGAGCAGCAGCAGGAGGAGCACAAACATGGCTCGCTCCTTAGACTTGTTTGAGCCTTCAAGCCGGTGAATGATTAGCAGAAATAATGTCCCTGTCACCCTTAATCACATTAAAACGTGGTTAACATTTAATTTTTCCCACTTGATATGCAAAAATTTCCAGTTGATTTGCAGCAAAGGCCATTGGAATTCCATTATAAAAAGAATAAAAATTTCAGGCATCATTTGTTCAGAGAGGGATATCAAGACCAGAAAGTGCTGAATCTTTCTATTAACCGAGCAGTGAGAGATGTGCACTTAATTCTCGGACATAATGGGAGAGTGACAAAACGCGGACACACACACACACACTTTTTGTGCAGCTTAGGCCTGTAAAACATTTAAAAAACATTTATATTCGATGTTTTGAGTATAGAATATTTCAAATACATGTAGTATCAGTTTTCTCTTCAAAATATGTGGCGAATGAGCAACCAAATAGGGAGGAAGCGCGCAGACATGGTGCGCTTAGAAAACCGCACTTTTATTTTCTCAGCAATACAGATTTAAATGTATACCCTTTATAATTCAGAAATATCATAAGTGACAGAAAGACAAGAGCGCGGCACAAAATATCCGCGGCGGCTTTTACATAAACATTTTTTTCCCAATTTACTCCAAAAATTCTCACAAATAATTGGAAAGGACATAAATACAAATTGCAAAGTGGGCAACGGTGGATGTTGACAGGATTGGTTTTGGGAGCCATGTTGACGGAGCATCACGGCTCTTAATTGACAGTGCTTTGTTTCTGGAGTTGAGAGAAGGGGGTGTCTCATGTTCCCGTGGCAAGGTGTTTGTCTGGTCCTGTGTCACTCAGTGCAGGGACCCAGAGAACCCCGTGCTCATTTGCGGCTCACGTCCGCCCGTCTCGCCTTCACATTATTAAAATCATCCCTCAGCCTTCCACCGAGAGCCTCTTTGTTACTTGGCTAGCTTGGCTCGGCTCTGTCAAGTCTTCACCAATTACAGTCTCAGGTACAATGGTCTATTCAAAGGATCACAGCCCTTGACTGGTGTGGAGAGAGTGATTTGTGAAT
The DNA here is from genome assembly GCA_016785305.1 of Colistium nudipinnis. Taxonomy (NCBI): domain Eukaryota; kingdom Metazoa; phylum Chordata; class Actinopteri; order Pleuronectiformes; family Rhombosoleidae; genus Colistium; species Colistium nudipinnis. Next base: position 1,462,111 of record JAFBJU010000431.1, read on the forward strand.
CATTATTCAGCCGCCTGTAGAGAACGCAATACCTGAGGAATGCAAATAACGGGCCACCAAATAGACAGCTGTGCTGCTAAAAGTGACAAACTACAGCTGTTATTATCTCAGATTGGATTTTTTTCTCCCCCCCTCCCCCCCCCTTTCTCGGCGTGCCTGCCATCTCCTGTGTTTTCAGGTTTTTGGCTTTGACTAAATGTGTTTTATTTTTCTGTCCTTTGTTGGGCGGACATCAGCTGCCATGAACATCAACTCGGCGTATACAGTATAGGTGTGAACAGAAAGGGGAAAATATTAGGTTACGGCTTTTAATAGATGTGCATCTGAAGCGACAGACGAACTGGCATGTGAGGCGTTTCAAGTTTACACTGCGGCTTGTTGGGGAAAAACGTCCAATCAAAGCAAAACTGGGATGCACCCGCTACGCCGTCATATATTGTTTATTGGTAATCATTAGGTAGGAGCAGTGATATGGTGCTGTAGGTGATAAAGCGGTGACATTGTTATTGGAATAGATGTGGAATTGAGGTGGTCAGGTTCCTCCCAGTCTTTGATTGTTATGGGCTTTAAACAGGAAACTAGGATTACAGATAATGACAGGGACCCCTTAGAATCAATCCAGCCTAGGAGCTCTGTCAGGGCTGCCGTGTGAAAATGGATTTGTGTGATGCTGTTCTTTAAAACCTGTCCAATCCCAGCCTGGGAGCTTGTGGGGCTAATCTCATAATTGCCCTAACCCCCTTATATTGTTCTGACTGCAAGTTACCATTAAGTGTAAGGATATCTTTGTCCTACAATGTCAGGTGTCCTGCTGGACTGCAAGACAAAAAAAAGAAAAAAAAAGAAAAAGAAAGAAAAACTCAGGCAGTGGGGAGAATGGCGTTTGTAAGTAAGGTAAGGCTCGGTGGTTAGTTGTTCTATTCCCTCCTGGCTTTGTAGTAAATATTCAGACACTTCAGACACAGACACACAACGAACAATTCAGATGATCTTGTGCTGAAATGTCTTCATGTAATGCTCCTTCATTACATTATTATCAGGGGACTTTTGTACTTTTTTACGCCGCTACATTTATCCAACAGCTATACAGACAGTGTTTCAAACAAAAACTATGATCAGCCAATTTACAACGCTTTGCCTTCCCGTCAACTCATTTCACAACAATCTATGCCTAAGTGCACTGAGGATATTCTAACCATAATGTTCCATTATTCTTGTGCAACATTCTGTCTAATTGATTTGTCGCTTAAGATGTCGGTACATGGAGGGCATTGAAACCAAAATCGGTTCAAATGTCTAGAAAATAGGGGTTTACAAAATGAGATGGCATTTGGACAGATATATATTGTTTACTTTTAAAATGTATGTAGCATTTGATTTACAATACCTTACATGTGTATTTGCATTATTTGACCATTTCTAAGTAATTGCATTTTTACTTCTCTCCATGCATTCGAATTAGGAATTTGCACACATTGCAAAGAGTCACATTCCACATTGTGCTGGAAACTTTTGAGGAAAGAAAGTCCAGTACTCTGAGAGACGTGCCTCCTTCGGAGCGCAGTCCCCTGCACACACTCGTATGTTCAGCTGCCGCTCATGAATATGCATGCGCCGGCGGAGAACAAATACTTTCCTGTTAATCAAGTCTCTCTGACTAGATTTGTGTCGGCTGTTTTCATCAGGTTGGGGAAAATCAAGGAGTGGGTGGATAGTCACGACCCCGGAGCCTTGGTCATCCCCTTCAGTGGCGGGCTGGAGAGCCAGCTACAGGACAAGAGCGAAGAGGAGATGCAGAAGTACTGCACGGAGCACAAGACACAGAGGTTAATTAGCATTCAGTCTCCTCGCACTTTATTATCAGCTGTGTCCTCCATGCACTCCTTTAATTGCATGTGCTGATAGAATAATAAATGGCAGAGTAATTACCATTGTAAAGCAAAGGATCCCTCTTCTTGCCGAACAACTCAGTCAAAGGGTTTTCCTCTAAATTAAGTTTTTAACTGTCATCTGTCATCTGTAGGTATAATTATAACTTGGCCATTTTGGGTTTATTGTTCTTGGGTGAAAACCTCTGTGGAGAGAAAAATTGCGACAGCAGATGTTTTTTTTTTCCTCCCAGCGCCGAGCGAGGCATCGGGTTGAATTCTTAAAACTGCTAAATGAGTCTACGAGCGTTGTAATTAATCAAAGAAACCATTGGAGAGTTGAATGTCTTACGTGAAGCGAAGTGACCCATCTTATTCACTTAATGAGTTTATATTGAAATGAATGGGGCCTCGCCGCTAAAGTGAACTTTGTCTGGGCGTCAGTAGCAATAAAGAATACTTAAACAGTTCATACCCCCTGATTCAAGCTGATTTTTTTTTTTTTCTTTCTGCCAGTGTCCTGAGCAAGATCATCAAGACGGGCTACGCAGCCCTGCAGCTGGAGTACTTCTTCACTGCTGGACCAGATGAGGTCCGTGCATGGACCATACGGGTGAGAGCCAGCTGGCCGCTGTACACACACACACACACACACACACACACACGAGTGTGTATCACGTGTGCTGACACACACACACCCACACACACGCTTACACTCAACGCAATACACACAGTGTCCCCCACGTTCCACCCTGCTGGCACCCCTCACTGATATCACACACTTTCAACTTTGTCATGGTTGTGCCTTAGCTAGTCATTACAGGCCAAGGATAACTTCAATTACTGGTGAGCTGCTGAACAGTGAAAGTGGGGGGCTACATTGATTGAGGAGGGCAACAATTGATTTTGCCCATTACGTCCATGAGAATGTTTCCATCCTGTGCAGATCTGCCTGCCCTCCTCCTGCCGCTGGAGATAAGGAGCCAGTGCATTGTGCCTGCCTAATCTGTGTGACGGAGGTTGTCTGTGCCAAAATTGATGTCGCTTTTCATTCGACTGTTTGTGGGCCTCGCTGGGAGCTCCTCCTCCCTGTGTGTCTCAGTTTACTGAGCCCGGCCCGCCAAGACCTTTGTGCAACGGGATCGCAGGACTTACATCAATACAGATGTTGGCTTTGCATGCTGTTTTTGTTTTTTTGTTTTTTTCTCTCCTTTGAGTAAACAGAGGGATAGAGGATTTTTTTTTGACTGGCAGATGTTATATATTCGTTTTTGCAGGCGACTTAATACAGTCTAATCAGTATTTTTTTTATAAAAAACACAGAACATTTATAGTTATATATATATTTCTTACAAATCCCAATTTTCAGTGAAGAGACTACACTAATCGGCTACTAGTAATAATTGGTTTGATTCTTATGCCACTAACTAGAAAATAAACTAACACTGCTGCATATCGTCTAAACGCGCGTGATGTTGTAGGTGATACACATCCGATGCGGTTTGGGCACAGACTTTGCGAAATGTTTTCAGGATGTACGGGCCAGAGGGGAAGGTGAGCTCACACCCCCCCTTTTTTTTTTGAACACCGGGCACATTACATTTAAGTCAAATGACATCACCGGGCTGAGGCACACACTGTCTGACTGATGTCCTTGCTATTTGGAAGGGGAAAAAAGTCCGCAAACACTTCAAAGGCATCCTCAAAAACAGGCTTGTCCTCCTCGACATAACTGATTACAGCAGGCCTTGATTGTGCGTGAGGGGCATTTAGTCAGGTAAGCATCAGTGAGTAACTGTATTAAGCCAATACATCTTGCATTGTAAAAACTACACTCAGTAATGTCGTGTTCCTAAGTCCTTTAACATGGTTTATTAGGCAGCCTCGAGGTGACCATTATCTATCAGCCTGCTCTGCATAGCTCTTAACTAGGACAATGTGGATCTCTTGTAATGCGCCATATGAAAAAAAAAAAAAATAATCCCACCCCTAATCTATTTTTCTCCAGATAGACAAACCTTGATGCTGATTAATGGTAGTTAAACTCACAAGCACTCCGTCAATGAGATTGCAAAGAGATGGTAATGTATTAGAGTCATTAAATACGCATCATTCTTTTGGCATGAAATATGTTGACCCCAACCTGATTATATACATAATTAAAACTGCTCAACAGCTCCTGAGCACAGTGCTGCAGAGCAGAAAGAGAGCGCGCAGGTTGACAGGCAGGAGTCATAAGGATACACTGCAGCCACGTCACTTAAACGGGTCATTTGTCACTTCAGCCCGGCATTATTTTAGTGCATATAAATTGCACATTTTATCAGCGAGCAGCTGTGTCTTGGAGTGTTAAAGCAGATGCGGGAAACAACAAAAATGATCAAACTATTGTGCACTTATTTGGGGATTTTGGAGCTGGATTGAAATAAACCGAATGTTGCTAAGCTTTGATCATTTTGATCAGTGTTTCAAGTGGATTTATCGAAAGCATATTTCACATTCTTCGTGCTGTATAACCCTAACCCCCCCCCCCCGTAAGAGCTGGTACAGTGAGGTCTGTATCCCCCTGGCCTCTCACTGCAACACCAGCTCTTCTTGCTGTCATGACCAGAGAGCAGAGCAGCGACCCACAATGAGGCGAGATTGCTTAGACAGAAATCAATACAGCCAGGGAATGAGAATCAGAAGGCATTGATAGCAGTGCTGGCTCCTTATCGGTGTCCGGGCCGCCCGAGCAGGGCACGGCCGAGTGGAAAGCTATCCACAAAATCAGGACCGAGGCAAGAATGACCCCGGCTGAAAACAGCCCGGAGTGATGCTCACAGCGCTATCACCCTATCAAACACCATGTCGCCCGCACGCTGTAATCCATCTTCGCCAAAACAATTCATTTGTCCCCCTCTTTTTCCCTTCCTCGTGACAGAAAGGAACTAAGGCTCCGCAGGCTGCGGGGAAGATCCACACCGACTTTGAGAAGGGCTTCATTATGGCGGAAGTAATGAAATTCCTGGATTTTAAAGAAGGAGGCAGTGAGAGCTCTGTCAAGGTGAGCAGTCAGGGTTGCCAGAGGAGACGAGGGGAAGTCTCCTGTGATCAGTGGAGCTGACGGCTCCCGCCGCAAACCGCTCCTCACCTTTACTCAGGGGAAGAAATTACTGCACACACTCCGGCACCACTCTCCTGACAAGCCAGCTGATTCTGGCTCTAAACACTGCCACGCTGCTCCAGCTGTGCATATCTTTATCACAATGTGTCTCGACTGGCTGATGGCAGCTCTTGCTCGTGGCCCAGCACGGCCGCACGCAGGTAGCACCGCACCAGGCATCCAGCAGATCTATAGAGCGTGCTGTTGGCTCACAGCTCTCTGCGGCCGAGTCCCCAGAGCCGCCGCTGGCGTGTGACAGTGATACAGGGTGGCAAGTGAAATAAAGTGTGAAATTCCTCATATTACGGCTGTTTCACTTAAATGTGTCGCGCATATCTTCTTTTTATGATAGGCCGTGTTTGTTTTGACCTCTTAACTGGGCTGCGGGTTGCTCATGTGCACACTCCTGTCAGATGTAATGACTTATTTCATGGTGAATTTGTGAAGACAATAACTGGGCGCCTGCCGCAGCAGGTACGTCGCCAATTCCTTCCTTTTTCACCGGGTGCTTTTGGGTTGGGCTTCACTTTGGTCTTAATATAAATAACCTGTAATAATGTAAGGTTCAGAGTTCATTTCTGTTTATATGACTAAAGAAAAATATTCACATAGAAAAGTTGTTAATTATGATGCAATTTCTTCTACAAACTGCACTATATTATAGATCAACATTTGACCATTGCAGAGAGAAGGAACGGGCTTTTTGGGAAAAATTGTATTTTATATCATACAAATAAGCAGTAAAGAGCAGACATTTTCACTTAGACTACTATCAGCACCATCAACACATTGTGCCCACCTACAGACCCAACTAATCATGGTGACACACAGGGACCTGCTGCTGGTACGTGTGGCAGGAAGCCCTATGAAAACATTCAAATCTCGTTGCTATTCAAGTCTTTTTTAATAAGTGTTTAATATTTAATGCAGCAGCAGTGTATTGTCCGCAACCCTCCTAAGCGGCAAACAGAGGGTGAAATGTGTCGGTCTCTCGGGGGTTCCGCCATTGTTATCCGAGGCTGAGATCGGAGTGTCAGCTCCCTACTGCATGCTCTCTTGCTAATCCCTTTTTGAGCCTCATAAGAACATGGAGCGTTTCTGACTGTGGCATTAAGGTCCATGCAATTTAATGCCAGTTGTGGGAAGAGGCTGTCTGAATGGGGCCAGTGTATGAGGATATCACATTATTAGTAATCATATCTGCTTAAGCCAAGCTTGCTTCTCCAGATGGCTGCTTTCAAGTGCAAATGAACCAGTTAGACATGTCTGGTTTAATACATACTCAGGAATCACAAATAGCCATTGATTTTCTTCCCCGTCTCCCTCTCCATCCAGTGTTTCTGGTGGTATTGAGCTTGGATTAAATGGTCTCCTGAGTCTTTAAAGGGACATTGATTCTCCTAATTAATTGTGCGCTGGGCAGAAGCAGAATGCATAAACCTGTCCATATTAGCACTTCAAGTCAATTATTTTGAGTTCGCCGGGCTGGAGAACAAACACTTACTGTACACAAAAGAAATGTTAGAACTTGTTTTTTTTTTCCTTGAGAAGTTTGATAGTGCTGTAATCAAAGACTTATTAACATTTTGTGCTTGTGTACATGAAACTGAAACGAGCAAAAGAGAGGATTACATCGCTCAGTGGGAATTCAGGCACCCCTCGAACAGAACATAGAAGTGTGTGTGTATGTGTGTGTTTGTGTGCATGTGTGTGTGCGTGTGTGTGTGTGTGTGTGCTAGGAGGGAAAATGGCATTTGTTGGGATAGATTTATTGAAAGCAATAAAACAGACTGGCAATTCATCCTGCAATTTTATTGTTATTTTTTTTTTACCAACAATATACCCTGTTATTTTTGTCTATATATTCTCCATGATTGTTTAATGAATACCTAAATATATAATAGTTTACAACCTGTGCATCATACAATGTTTTGAATGTTCCACGATTGTACATTTTTTATTCCGATTTTTTGTTTTGTTTTACAGGCAGCTGGGAAATACAGACAACAGGGAAGAAACTACGTCGTTGAGGACGGTGACATAATCTTTTTCAAATTCAACACACCAAATGCACCAAAGAAAAAGTGACAGGAGAACAATCTGTTTGTTTACGCAACTGAATGAACTGTTACCTTTTGGGGGAGCGGATACACACTGCCATTGCTTTCCCTAAAACCCTGTAGGATAGAATCCCTCCTCATGTGCCAAAGCCCAGGTTCAGTAAACTCTGACAGCTTTGCTATTTAAGATCAGGATCGGCCCCCACTCCAAATTGTAGCAGCATTTGAAGGAGCATATTACTCTCCAGATACTTCATTAATCTCCATCACGGGTGCCAGCCTTGACACAGCTGACAGCGGGGACAATGCCACCTGCTCCTCTCCCCCTGCTGCAGATAATGCATGTTTTACAGTAGCCCAGATGTCTACACTCAATAAAACATTTGACAAAACCAGTCTGTGTGTGTTCTGGGATGTCTGTATTGAGTGGGAAGCTGCATGGGGATGGTGATAGCGGTCCTGCCGACCACTGATTAGAGAATTAAAAGACACAGCTGACATTGACTGTAGCAGAGAGGGGACAATTGTAATTAAATCTGTTAAGTGATGCTGATTTTAGAAGGTCATATGCTGGATGCAGGTGTTTCGGCCAAAAGAATTGGTCAGTTTAAATGACTATTTGCAAAGCTACTGTGGAGGTAACCTTTTCTTTTTACTCTTTATTTAATTTATGATTGATGAAGATGTGTCCTCCCCCTTCACTGTCCCTGCAGCTCTCAGCTACAATCTTCAAATATTGACAAAAGCAGCATCTTTGTTATGTTTGCAGGTTCTCCTCCCATTCCTCAAGTATCCGAAAAAAATACACACCAACAGCAAATATATTTTTTTTCATTCAAACCATATTTTTACAGAGAAGTCTGCATTTTACGATATTCTCTATAGTATGAAAATAGAAGTTGACACAATCCCCAAGTACAACTGGGAAAAAAAAACAAAAAAAAAACGATTCCTGTTGTCTGAAGTAGTGTTTTTCTCGCCCCTATACTTTGTGTGTAAGTGTTTGTGAAGCGTTTATGCTGATGGAATTGTATGGCTGCAGCCCCAGCGCGCCAAAGTAAGATTGTATTCTCCATGGGAGTCCCAACAAAGAGCTGTAGATCAGCAGTGCTTTGCTGGGATATATTGTAACCAATAAGATTGCAGAGAACCAAATGGCTTTTTGATGGGAACAAAAAGATTGAATAAAAATGGTCATTTTACAGAGATAGTATTGCATATCCAAGTTTTGGATAGGATGTTTTATAGAGCCAAGCCTGCGCTAGCACCACAAAGCATAGTGTTTGTCATGGAAATAAGGTGGATTACAGTCTTTAAAGTATGAGATCATTGGCAAAATATAGGATAGTGTTTATTGTGGTTATGTGGAACAAAAGATGAGTGACAACGTGTGCATGAAATAAGATTAAGTTTACTTTGCTTAGATTTAACATTGACCATTGATGTAATCACTCGCAAATCAAGGAAGTCACTGCGACCGCCATTTACACCCATAGAGTATATTGTCTTCTGTACAACGGGCTGTTTTCAGCTGACAGTTTTTTAAGTAAAACCATACAAATTCTCTAGAGAACACAATGGGAGCTTGAGACAAAACTGTTTTTGCATTCTTCTCAGGGTGGTGGTGGTGTTGGCCAACCTAAACCCAACATAGATTATTCATCTTCTGTAGTCTGAAAGACTCAGGGATTGACAAGTTGTTCCCAGTGGTCTGGGTCGTGGAGTATTTTGTTTTTCATAAAGTGACTATAAATAATGAGCAAGAGTTAGTAATGGAGATAATTGGGTGTGCTTTCTATCCTCGTTTCATCTGACACATTTCAAAGTATGCATGCAAACAGAACCAGCAATCAATAATGAAAACAAATTAGTACAAATGTGTTCATAGACACTATAATGTGATGTAGGTGGACCAAAGAAGCGGTCTAAGTGGTCTAACCTCTTTGGGAATTGAAGTCCAGGAATGTGACAGATTCTCTGTTGGTACAAATGAAATGTCATCACCATCAATCAAGTGGTGCCACGCTGCCCTGAGGCAAACCACAGTGGCTTCAAACCAAGAAGGGCACAGAGCGGAAAGCTCACTTAAAAAAAAACACACCCAACAAAACAGAGAATGGCCATGCTGTTGTAAATCACATGCACACCAAAGACTTTCGAAGAATTAAGAAAAAGAATGTATGAGTTAAAACAAATAAACATATGAATAACTACAGCATTTCTCATAAGAATAACTATGCACAAGGGATTGTGTTGGTAAATCCAATGGTTATTATAAAAGTATTGTATCATATTATTACAGAGTGGAAATGATCTCTATTTTGGATGACAATAGTCAAGTGTTGCCATGCTGTAATTATTGTCAATGTGGGACTTCTCTGTCTGACACATGTGTTATATTGTACAGAGAATAGACATGAAGTCAGTATAGATTTAGGATTTAATAAAATAAAAATATTAACACTTCAAGTTCATGTATGAGGATTTATGCAACAATTTCCTTTTAATTTGGCCTTTGATTCATTGCTTTGTCGGTCAGTGATAAAACTTCTGGTTGACAAATTTTGTCGGTTTCTCTTTTTTGCAGTTTTGAGGCAGCAACACTAACTATATGTGCCATTAACTTAATATAGTTTTGGTATATGTGTTAAATGTATTAGTAGTATACAGTAAGGAGTTAGTATATATTATGTTTTTATTTTTTATAATATCTACACATGCATCATATTATTTATACCTTTTTATCCATCTTATTAATTCTAGATTTGCTTAAAATCCTGTATGCATATGTCTATTCAACATGTAGATCCTGAACCATCACAATGGCAAAAATACCATTGAAAAGATTTTCGTGCAACTGACCTGGATGTCAACAGTAAAAATCTTCATACATCAGAGAAAGAACAATTTGATCGTTCGGGTCTCAGCTGCTTCAGAGTCGCGTATAAAACCCATTTTTATATTCCATCCACACTTCTCCATGCAGCACCAGTTTCAATTTTCTCTCTCAGGTCCCATTTACAGTGTCCCACAACGTGCCTCCAGCATGGCAGTTTCTCTCCGTGGGGTCACTCTCTTGGACTGGCCTTCATGAAAACAACTGTCAATATGTTAATATGAAACACTTAGAGGCATGGTGGACTCACTCAGTTACTCCACTCAACCTTCCCATTTCTGTTCTGTGCCGCACAAAACAACAACAATGTCCACTCCAAGATAATATTGAGGGGAGGTTTTTGCATTGAATAACATTTTTTTCCTCGTTAGCAATAATTCTAACCCCCGCTCATCCTAGAAGGAAAAATTAATCTTAGAAGGTATGTGCACATGCAGGGAGAAGGTCATAGATGCCCCTAGTTACAGTTATATCTATCACTGAAGCCTTATGTGCTGAAACTCCCACTGGGTAATTGCTCCAGAGACTTCACAGATTCTTCTCATGAAGGGAATACTAGGTCTTTCAATACAGTTGCATTCCCTTTGTTTGCAGCTGTAGCCCGGAGACAACTCTCACAGGCCTGAAGACAAACGCCACGGCAGCTCTGTGTCTCGTGCAGGCCACTGTGTCCTGCAGATTGTTGCTTTTAGGATATTTGACTTTTCCCTTTAACTTGGAGGTCTTTGTAGAATTGTTGATATGTTTCCAAGAACCCCTGGAATAAGACAGACATAGGTGCAGGTTTTTTCTAAAGCTGTTTCCATTGGCCTGTGTTTACCTGACACTTGGATTGACAGCAGAGTGATTGGAAATATCCAGCATTCACGGGCGTGAGCTCCTGAGTGCACAGAAAGTGCTTTTGTAGTCTGGCTGTAATGGTCCAAGTTTGAATTGAAGGTTGAGAGAAATAGCCTCACTGCAGTCGCTCACTGTGAGGAACTGACACACCACAAATAATACTCAGAAGTGGGGTCCAGATAGCATCACTGGCACAGATCAGGTACAATAGCATGCAGGTTATCATTTCAATGCACTTTCACAATGCTGAAATGGTCACAATCAGATGAACGGGAACAAACCAAGTCTAATGCAAACTCACGGCATCTTGTTTGTGTATTTTTGTTCAAGTAATCACCACAAAAAGATGTCTCCAAACTAGACTGCTGATCATTCACAAAACAACCATAGGTTTTTTAAAAACCTATATCAGATGCATCATGGGGTGAGATTTCCACCTATCATTGTCATCGAAAAAGTAAATCTTCTTTGCAAACTTAAGTTTTGAGGATATCAGTATCCTCATTAGGAGAGGGAAAAGAGGGATTGACTTTAGTAAATTAAATCATGTTTCTGCTTTGTAATTACATTGCCTTATGTTTCACCTCATATCAGTATAAAATATATAGATCTCCCAAAAAATGTCGACTGTACAGTATGTTGGTGGTGAATATTTGTGTGACTTAAGTTTGCAGTTGTTAGGAAGTTCTTTTGAGACAGCTGAAAATCACTGGTGATTGGTGTTGATGGACACAAGGATCCTGGATTTAATGGCTGAGGTGCTGGACAAGTGGCGTGGGGGGTTGGGGTTGTGTGCGGCATTGTACATGTTTGTGGCTCAAATAAAGGCTCTTAATGCATAATCATTTGACAAATAATGTTACTACAGCCCCGTGTGTTCTACCTATACCAACACTAGCAGCCTCAGTCTCAAAACAAAAAGGAACGTAATAAGTGAGAAAATAATGTACAACCTCCACTACCATCGTCGCCGATACAGTAAAAAAAATGAAAACGCATCATAAACAGGAAGAGGCCAACGAAGAATGACTGACGTGTGACCTGGCCAATTATAACGCGGCGTGCGAAGCGAACGACCAATCACCTTGATGAAGGACGGCGGGATTTCCTGTGTGTGACGCAAGCGCTCGCAGTCAACAGTGGAGGCCCCACCCTTTGTGTTACCCACTGCCCGTCAATCAAAAATACAAAGAATCAGTTATCACCTGATTATTTACGCGAATGCAATCAATATGATGTGCTGATCATGCCCGGTGGCTGGTGACTATCAGGACTCTGCGTTTCACGACAAGTCACACAATGACTGGTATGTAACATCTGGCTTGCTGCTCACCCTCCGAGGCTAACAAGCTACCACAGGCATCCTCTGGCTACATTAGCTCTCTAGCAGGGGTGTCTGTCGTTGATAATGCTAATCACCGACGGCTAAGTTAGCAGTAGCAGCTAACTAGCTTAGCTTGTCTAGGATATAGTACTAAAAGTCCGCTCTTATTTTCAATCTAATCTCCCCCCGTGGCTGTTTTATTTGTGTTGGTAAGTCGTAGTAGTATTTGCCGTGGCGTTTTTGTTAGCTAGTACAACGACAATACAAAAGCATCACAGATGTTGTGGGACGGTGTGTGTCTGTGGTTTGTTTAGCTAGCGTTAGCCTCGGCTGCTAGCCCTCTGTAACGTCAAACGTTTTTGCTCCACAGCACCAGAACAGCCAGAAGGCATGGCTGCCTTGGACGTGGACAGCGGTCAAAGCGGCTTCATGCAGCAGGAGGACGGCAGAGGCAGTCAGGTAAGACATCCCCGCCGGGGGCTGCGCGCTCATTACACGTCGCCGCTGCGTTCCCACTGAGCGAGCGGCGCACACTGAAGTTCACACATTTCAAACTTGGAGGTGGGTATTGTACCCAGGATTGAACCTCTCAGGAAACACTTCGTCTCAGGCAGCTTTCAGATCCCGCCTCTTTTAGCTGGGATGGAAGTGACAGGCCGAGTCCTCACCGTCAAAGGCTTTTAACCTGGGTGCTGCCCGAGGGGCTCAACACAGGACAGGAAGAAGTCCTTCAACCTCCAAACTCAACACGTCTTCCTCTTCAGCATTGAGTCGCGCCTTTTCTGTGTGGCCCAGATTAACGGCCGTCGACTCTCTTCCTTTTAATTGTGCCCTTTGTGGGTAGGACTCTCAGCCGTCGTCGCTCGTCCTGCTTGCAACCACCTGCACTAAGGTTGGCTCACCGTTTTCGGAGGTGAAGAGAGGCGCTGCCGCTGATGTGGTAAGTCGGCCCCTCTTCCCGATCCGACACAGCAGACGTGAAGCGGTCACTCGCAGCTTAGCAGATGTGGTGGTGGGAGTGAGGCTTGCACTTGCTTTCATGGAATCACAGCCACTGCATTTTGTCATCGACACAGGAGGATATGGCACTGTAACAACTGGCATGCCAGATCTTTATTGGGCCACATTAACAGGGACTCAAGTTGGTGGCCGACACACTTAGCGCTGGAAGTGCAGTCTAACTATGGATCTTCTAGTGTATCTTCCTTATTTCACAAATACTTCAGGGAAAATAAAGCTTTTTCTTAGTTTGATTATGTATGTTGAGATGTTATTTGCCTGTTTTTGGGTGTTAGATTTGAGTTTCCATTTCTGCTTTGTCAAGTCAACACACACCCGGGTGTGCTCGCCCAGTTGCTCTGGTTATTTTATGCAGACCCTCAGAATCTTGAGGTAGATCAAACTAGCACAAGCTACTGGGATAGGCCATATTCTCGTTTTGAATGTGCGTGTTTGCGTGTGTATGTGCATTTGCAACGATGATACATTGCTGGATAACGGACCACTAACATTTTCCAATGATTGAGCTGTCATACCTCAGTTGTGACAGGTTACAACTCTATATGTTTGCTTTCGATTAATATACATTATCAGCCAACCTTAAACATTGAATAACAAAAATACTTTATGCCTGCAATTAATATTCATATTTTTTACTTTTCTGAACCAAGGGAACCAAACCATGTCTGTGTGCGTAGCCATGGATTAACAACAATTAACAATACAACTAAAAAATCTTGCCCCTTCAGCCTCTATTAACCAACAAAATTCTGCACATTTTATTCTATGCTATTCTGATGCTGATTTTGTAAACTGCAAGAACAATATTTTTTCTTTAAAATATTGGGCGATGTATAAACATATCTATTTAGTTTACAACATTTGCTGGATTTTTATTTTATGTAAAAAAAAACAAATCTCACTCCCTTTTCTTTCACAGACATCTGATTCTTCAACTCAGCTCACTGGGACTGATAAATGGGAGGTGTTAACACCCACCACAGCAGCAAAGGATGAATCCGGAATGATACAGATCCAAAGTCAAGGAATTATAACATCGAATGGACAGTATGTTCTTCCTCTCCAAAACTTACAAAGCCAGCCAATCTTTGTGACGTCGGGAACGGCGGCCTCCAATGCCAACGCAGTGCCTAACATCCAGTATCAAGTAATTCCTCAGATTCAGACAGCAGATGGGCAGCTGAGCTTCTCCACATCCGGCATTGAAGGAGCCACTCTGACTCAGGATGCCACGGGGCAGATTCAAATCTTGTCTGATGGTAGTCAGAGTCTCAGTGTTACATCAACTGCAAGCATCCTTAATAACAACCAGAACCTCATATCACAGACTGGTAATGTCCAACAGATCTCTATTGGCAGCTCCGCTTTCAACAACCAGGGTCAGGTTGTTTCAAATGTGCCTGTGGGTTTGCCTGGGAATATTACTTTTGTTCCTATTAATAGCGTGGACTTGGACTCCCTGGGCCTGTCCGGAGCTCAAACTATTGCAACAGGGGTCACTGCTGATGGCCAGCTAATTATGGCAAGTCAGCCTATGGTTTGCTCAGAGAATCAGGTGAAGACGGATGTTCACCTCTCACAGACAATAGCCGTCAATGAGTCGAATGCGAATCCTGACATTTTTGTGCCAACGTCTTCCTCTGTCCTACACGTTCCATCAAATGAATCAGGTCTGCTGACGCAAAGTTCTTCGTTGTCATCAGTGGCTGCAGAACAAGCCGACTCAAGTTCTGGTTTCCAAGAAGGCTACATCCAACAAAATCAGGAGCAGTGCATCCAGGTCTCCTCAGCTCAATCCATCCTCCAGCTGCAGCAGGTGCCTGTCCAGACATCCAACGGTCAGGTGATGCAGGCGGGCGGGCAGGGCCTGCAAAACGTGCAGCTGATCAACCCGGGCACCTTCATCATCCAAGCCCAGACAGTCACGCCATCGGGTCAGATACAGTGGCAGACCTTTCAGGTGCAGGGCGTGCAGAACCTGCAGAACCTCCAGCTGCCCACAACACCACCCCAGCAGATAACCCTGGCCCCAGTCCAGACCCTGTCCCTGGGTTCCAGTCCTGTCAGCATCAACACAGGACAGATCCCCAACCTGCAGACAGTGACTGTCAACTCGGTGCACCAACAGGAAGGAGACGCAGACACCCTTGGAGGTATCGGAGCTCTTCTTTTTATCACACACATCGTCTCATCTCACAGGCTTTTTTCATGTGCAGTGTCTCCTCTTGCGGTGTGTACACCTTATGGTTGATTGAAATCACCTAAACTCTATTATTAGCTATGAGGTACCTGTTAAAGTGGACCACACGAGAACTCATTTATTCTTGTTAGTACATGGAGTCAAGTGACCTCATGTCATTCATAGAAATCCTCCTCTCACTAGGGTCCATCTGCAGGAGCGTTTTTTTAAACGCTTCCACACACATTTAGACACACTAATGTCTGAATCAAATTTATCAGCTTTTTTTTTGAGAAGATAACATTTAAATCTATAGCTTACTCGCTAGAGTAAAAATGCAAATAATTGCTGAATTTGCCTGTCCAGCATTCACACATTGTTCCTTGAATGTACATGTTTAATACCCGTATCATATTTAAAAAAACTGCTAATAGAAGAGAAAACTATATTTATTGTTAATAATTTATCATAAATTTTTTCTGTGAACATCGATCATTCACATGTGTTTTGACTAAATACATTGTGCGTATCTTTAAAGCCACTTTGTGTGGAATTTTGTTGTCAAAACATTGTCATTCAATTTTTTTCACACATCACATCCATTTTGTGCCACTTGTGCGGCCCCTAAAGGTGCACGGTGCCTCATTTAATTAATCATCAAGATTGTCACTGTCAATCTGTCAATCTTTCTATTATTTTATCCCTGTGCTTTATATGAATGCCTCGTGTGCAAATTGCTGTCATGCTGTCGGAAACACGGAATCAGACTAATGCTGGGTTATTTGGCATTAATTTCAGACATTCAAATAAAGGAAGAGCCAGACTCGGGAGAATGGCAGCTGAGCACCGACTCCACCCTGAACACAAGCGATCTGTCCCACCTTCGCGTCAGGCTGGTGGATGACGAGGATCAGTTTGGTCAGGAAGGCAAGAGGCTGCGGCGAGTCGCGTGCACATGCCCCAACTGCAAAGAGTCAGGTGGAAGGTGAGTCATCCCGGCTGGTTGTTTTTCCCCCTTAAAATCACCAGGCACTATTCACCGTAACTGGTTCCTGTCTCTGCACGCAAGAGTAAAACGTGCAGGGACCCTAACTGCGGGTGCATGTGTTTCACAGAGGATCCGGCACGGGGAAAAAGAAGCAGCACATCTGCCACATCGCGGGCTGTGGGAAAGTATATGGAAAGACGTCGCACCTGCGAGCGCACCTGCGCTGGCATTCAGGGGAGCGGCCTTTTGTTTGCAGCTGGATGTTCTGCGGGAAGAGGTTCACACGCAGCGACGAGCTGCAGAGACACAGGAGAACACACACAGGTGCCCTTATTTTAATCCCTCTGTTTGCACATCAGGAAAACATCTGTAAAAATCTGCATTGTGTGTTTTGTTTGTGCCACGCAAAGTGGGACTTAAAGTAGGAAATGGTGCCACCGTTTGCCTGAGGACCGTTTTCACAAATATCTCCAGATTTCAAAGTCTTCGTGGTAATGTTCCTGCTCTGAATGTTTGAAGCGTTTGTTCTGCTCTGTAATTTATAAGATTTGTCAACATCAGCTTATATACCGAAAATGTCTCGAGAGATGCTCGTTATGAGCAGTTCTTTATTGAGTCTGGACAGGGCCCCCATCGCCTCATACGTTTCGAATTTTAAGGAATATGCCTTTGTAATTACCTCGTTAGCCATAGGGGTGAAATTCACACCACGTTAATTGTTTTTTTTTTTTGTGGAGACGGGTTGGCTGTCAACAGCTAATGCAGTGATTAAACTTGGGCCGTAGCTCAGATAGCAGTCACCAACAGCACGTAATAAAAGATCTACTATTTTTTTTGTTTTACTTCGGTGAACGTTTTACCCTTTATTGTCTCGCATTAATTCAAATTTATTCTTGAGACAAGTCACATGAACTTTGTCGCCGCCGCTGCCTTAAACGCATCTCTTAAAACATATCCTCCACACAGAAGGCACGTTTGAGTCTCTGCGAATGTAGTGCCGGCGTCAAAACTATTTATCTCTCAAACTGTATTTTCTCGCCGGCAGGAGAGAAGAAGTTTGTCTGCCAAGAGTGTTCCAAGCGCTTCATGCGGAGCGACCACCTGGCGAAGCACATTAAAACTCATCAGAACAAAAAAGGCGTGAACTCGGGCAGCTCAGTGGTGGCCTCGATGGAATCCGCGGGCTCCTCGGACAGTATCATCACCACGACGGGCGGGACCACCCTCATACTCACCAACATCCAGCAGGGCTCCAGCACCGCCCAGGACATCCTGGCCAATGCCGAGATGCCCCTGCAGCTCGTCACCACAGTAGCGGCCAGTGAAGTCATGGAGTGATTTACACTCCACTTATAGACTTGTATAAACGCTCTCCTACTCCATACTCCTCCTTGCATTTTTATTCAAGTTTTGAAGACAAACTAAAATTATAAATATATGAACATATATATATATATATATATATATATATATATATATTTTAACACACAAATAGCCAGTCCATGTACATTCAGTCAGTCCAATACATTGCAGTAAACACACGAGGAAATGCCTTATTTTGTACAATATTGTGTAGTTGCAATTGTAGGAAGCCATTTTGTTTTGAATCGACTTATTTGTTAAATGTGTTTTTCATGAAAAATGATTGGTAAGTAGAGCAATTTTCTCCTCGCCTTTTGTTGATGGTATATTCTGATGATGTCCTTGCTGGATAAAGTATGGTCCCTATTGCTCTCAGCAAGGATTCAATCTCTCAACAGAGATCATTTTATCCGTCTGAAATAATGTTCTTGCTTGTGTCCTTGCAAATTTCTTAATGTTATGCGTATAGTTTCTTTAATCCTACTTGCGGTCGGCAAGTCCTCCTTCTGTCCTTTCTTTAATCATGAATTTAACGGTTACATTTTGCAGGTGAAAATGACAAAACAATCAAACTTTTTCTATTCTAATTTCTTTTTTGAACATATACTGTTAATATGATATACATTATTTGCCTATTAAATATTTTGAACCACTATTTATATCCGGCTTTACAGAGAATATGCATTTGTGATATTGAAAGTCAAGATATTTCCTATGGTTCCGTTGTATGTCATTTGAAATGTGTTTTCGTTAAACCTTTTACTGAGAACGTAAAACATGAACATGCATTGAAATGTGAAGAGATAAGCCATTTTTTTAAGGTAATTGCCAAATTTGACTACAAACTCAGGGTGACGTGTGACTGTGCGATAGGAGTAATGTTAATCACCCCTCTAGCTTCTTGGACAAGGCTCGGGTGTTGTGAAGAAATGTAATTTGATGGACCAAATGCTGAGGTAAATTAAGTTGTCACCATGTTACCGATGCTTGTCAAATCTGGACAAACCCTGTTTTGGAAACAGCTTTGCAGAATTCTTCCCCAGTATCTTTCGCCGTTTTTTTTCCCCATCATGCAGTTTGAAAGTCTGTGCATTGCTAAAAGCGGTACTTTTTTTTAACAGCACTGTTCTCACCACTTTCGTGTTGTCTGATCTAATAATTTTGTATAGAAGACGTTTTGTACATTTCCCAATAAGCAACTTTATATCCATTGTCGGTAAATGTACTATTGTTTCTGTCTTTGTGTTGATTACTTAAATTTGTTTTATATTGAATTTTTTCCTGTTGTCTTTCTAATTTAGTTATTTTTGTTTTTGTTTTGACCCCCCCCTCCCCCCCCTCAACTGTTGATTGATGACCATGCAAATAACAATGGCATATACACCCGCCCGTCCGTCCGTTCCTTTTCTCTGTGACGCATCATGACATTATGTTATATATTCTTTATTTTCTTTCTCCCCATTGCCACATGGTCCTTTCCAGGAGAGTACATTGAGCCTTTAAGTCAGCTAACAAGATGTCGTAGAAACTCTCGTACATCCTCTTTATTATTATGTACTTAACACTGAAGTTTTGTCTTCAATCGAATCTTCTGTATAAATATGTCAATATCAATATAAACCTTTTTGTCACACTAGAATTATCTTTCTATCTTTTTTTTTTCTGATTTTGGTTTTACTTCAGAACTATGTTTTTTTTTATGTCTCTTTGTCTTCATATTTCAGACTGAAATGACTAAAGGTTACCCAAGGTTTCATTTTCCCCTGGTAGTTTAAACCTTTTGTTTCTCGTGACATTTCATCCTGCCACCACCCCCCCCCCCTCCACAGGGATCAAACTGGGTTGCTAGTCCAGTAGATGTCACTACAGCCAAGGGTGCAGGACCAGAGCTATGTTTGACCCCTCGACCTTCCCTGTGATGTGCTGCTAAGATGAAGACGGAAGTCACAGAGGCCGACCGGAGGTGTGGACCCCTTAATTAAGCACATATTAATGTCACACAGAAATGTCACCAACATATTCTGGCGCCAGGGAACATAGTATTGTCTCATGACTTTGAACAAATCCTACAGAGGCGTGATTGGAAACTGCTTTTTTTTTTGCATGGCCTGGATTCAATACTGTTTGAAATAGATAGATAACCTTTTAAATGGGCTGCTCTTCCTTATGTGTCACTTTACACAGTTCACTGTCACTATATTTAGCAAAAGAAAAAAAGTAATTGTTTAATATATAGATCTTATATTAGCAGCGCACACATGCAATATCTCTTTACCTCTTGCACTAAATGGGACGCTTTACTAATTAGGTACTGTTACTATTTTTTCTTTCATATAAGGCTGAAGACTTTTAGACTACCTGGTTTTAGTGCCTGTGAACATAATTAAAGTGGCGGCCTATAAAAAGCGTTATCAAGTAAATCAGAATGAAAAGCACATGCTTTCTGAGTCTTTGTCAGTTTGCTGAAAAGGAGGAAGGAAATATGATCGGCAACATTAAGAAGGACTCTGTTCTGTCGTTCCTTTCATTTGCATAATTTAATGGATCTAATTCATTGTAATGCAGTACCAAGTGCACCAGGAACATAGAATGACAGTTTGAGTTAATGAAATGTGTTAACGGTATCATCATTTACTTGTATGTTAATTAGTCCAATTAATTTCCCCTGCTCTGTAATCTGAATATTGTAATAATCTTTGCTTCCCTGCAGGAATGAAATCTGTGATACACAGACCCCTGGGACAATCTGCCTCGAGAATCCGGGATTTTCCAGTTGTGGCAGATTTGTGAGTACTATGAAATATATATTTTTCTCACTAGACTTAAGAACCATGATTTTTATTTATTTTTTCTCTTTGTTTTTCATCCATCCCCTGCGCTTGCTTTGGTATATTCTAGTGCCTTGCTTCACGTTTGTATTGTGCAAATCACACCCATAGTGTATTGTGAGAAACGGAGGGTGACAGGGCCAGGATAACTTTGTCTCGCTTGACAAAGTGCCGTTACCTCATAACAGGAGGAAGCATGGTTTCTTCTGGCCACTGCAGATAAAAGCTGCCATCGGTGGGCCATCCTTCTCTGGCGGCCCAGCAGGCTGAAGGAGGAGAGGCTGTGTGGCTGTTGAGCGTGACTCTGACCACCGTGTCATTTCAGCTGACCACCTGGATAAGAGGCCGCTGTTGAGGCAGCATCCGTGTATATTGTTTTGATAAATGGGAAGAAAGGAGTTGACTCGAATGTAAGACAAGTAAAGCTTCCCGCGGCTTTGATTTGTTGAGACAAATATCGTCGCAGACCGGTGTTTTCTTGTTATTTTTTTTACATCGTTGCACGATGAAACACAATTTGACTCGAGTGTTATTTTGTGAGCGAAATGAAAAATGAAAGCTTTTTTTCAATTATGCAGACTCAACGCTGTTTTCCTGTGATTGACAGGTATCATTTGAAACAGTTCTTACACCACAAGTTGTTCGTGTTTTTATTGTACCAAATGGCTTTCGTTCTTCTTGCTCAGTTTGAATAGCAGTGTAATTGTCCATGGTGCTCAACTTCTCTTTCCAATTCATGTGCAAAATGCATAAACACAATAACTCTGCAAAGGGAGAGGAACACTATAATCATGCAATAACATTTCTGACTGTATGTGTGATAGAATTCAAAATGCTATTGGGATTATGGTTCTTAAGCATGGGGAGGTAATGTGAACTGCGGGCAGAAATGACTTATTGCATTATGCTGTCCCAAAGATACAAAATACTTTAGGGACGAGGGCTGCCACTTCCCCTATCTCTGCCCAATTTTAACTGGTTTCTTCAGTTGTTGTAGGCCTGCAATTTTGCAAAATGACTATTATTTGCCTTTCTAAAGGAATCAACAACTTGAAAGTACAGTGCAATGAATTGTTGGGGCTCTGCAGCTGCATTCATTTACGAACATCTCACAGAATCTAAAGCATAAAGCCTTTATTTAATTTTCCTTTTTCTTTTCTTTTTCTTTTTTTTACATATAAGCTGCAAGTAAGTGAAAAGCACTTACCTCTGCTTAATATTATGTTTGCCGCAGGGTCCCTAATGTTGTTTTCCTCCTAAACCATTAGGACATTCCAAAGTATGTTTTTAAAAAAGTACCTTGTGTTTCTACATTCCTGACACATTTTTGCCCTTGATCAGCTACAGAAGGCAGACAATAGCCTAGATCATTTTCTCCAGGCAAGGAAACACAGCATGGATCAACTCAATAACCTGATATTCCCTGTCTACTGAATGGGGGCCAATTTAACAAAGGTCAGCGCCTTTTTTTTTTTTATTTTTTATTCCCGAGACAATTTGGTGACCTCCCTCTGGAGCCCCAGCAGGGCCCAAGGAGACAAACAGAATCGTCGAGAATGCTTGTGTTGACATTGTGTTTGGGTCCGGACTTCTCAAGGTGAGCGGACACCCGGTGTGGGACATGGGGCTATTATGCAAACCTGATAGATGCGGCAAGCGGTGGCATGCATGTGAATTTAGTTTGTCCCATATTATTTATGTTGCCAGGTTGGGTGATTAAATTTGAAGCTGTACACTGGGTCAAGAATATGGTGGCCGCAAATCATCTTCGTCGTCGCCTTTTTATATTCAAAAGGCCATTCACAGCTTCAAATTAAAAACGTTGTTTTTATTCCCCCATAGCAAACTGCGAACGTTGAATCTCCAACAATGCCATCGAATTCTCTGCGTTATGTTGCGCCTTTGCCCTGGCACACAGTATGCGTGTGTTTTTAGTCCCGATACAATTGTGTGAGATTACATTTGAGATTCTTGGAGAAGAGTAGGATGGTTAGTTTTATCCATTCCTTACCACAGTCATATAGTTTTCCCACTGTACAAAATAACTCTGTCTTTATTGTGCGCCTCAAGGTCAGACATGACAACTGCTTCAAATTCCTTCCATTCAATTTGGGAAACATAAACGGCCAGGCGCTCGTGCTATATTTCCTTTTGGTGACAAGAGCTGGCCTCCAGTGTTACTCAGCCCGCAGAAAACGATTTCAGATATGAAAGGGGGATGTTTTGTGTTTGAAAATGTGCATTAAATGGTGTCAACAACATCCCGCAGGTCAGAGAAGAGTCCCCGTGCAGGCTGAATCTGGCGGCCAGGCTCTGGGACTCGAACCCCCAAACCCCCCCCCTCTGAGTGGCGGCTCTGTGATGGCTCTCAGTTTCCCTCGTCATGTCCCTGGCAGCTTTGACACAGGTAATATGCATGCAGACTGACAGTGCCTGGGATGTGCCGCAGAGACAATGATGTACATATCATTTTCCTCCCTGACTGATTGAAGACTGTAATCTGTGCTGGACTTTCTCTCTGATTACACACGTCTCAGGGAGCAAAACAAGGACTCCGAGTCGCCAGCGGGCACCGGGCTCATCCAGGGCTTTCAGCCTTCAAGGGGACTGAAGTCTGCCTTTAAGGTGAGCTCAATTTTCCTCCCATTTACACTACTGTTACAAGTGTCGGATAGAAT
This sequence comes from Colistium nudipinnis, assembly GCA_016785305.1. Lineage (NCBI taxonomy): Eukaryota > Metazoa > Chordata > Actinopteri > Pleuronectiformes > Rhombosoleidae > Colistium > Colistium nudipinnis. The sequence continues at coordinate 1,485,299 of JAFBJU010000431.1, forward strand.
GCATCTGGTAGATAGTGGTCAAACAGTGGCTGTCTGAAGATGACAGGAGCAGAGATGTATCTGGCTCCCAAGGTCATCCTATTCCCGTCCGCGGCACAGTTGTGCATGTTTAGAGCTTTGGTTGAGGGGACTCACAAAGAGGGAAGCGGTCTCATGAATTTGACATTCACCAGCTTGTGTCGCCTTACAGAACACAAAGCATCTGCCGCAGCTCCGGCAGGCCAGTGCTAACCCTGCCCAACAAGACCAGCCATCAAATGCGGATGGAGAATATGTTGCCGGTAGCTGTGAGACTCTGTACTGTTCCACTGGTGAAACGGTGACGCAAACCTGTGTTACAGTTTTTTTTCTTTTTCTCACACGTTAGCAAACAGTGCAGTCAGACATTTAACATGCTCTTAACCTGCCTGTGTAACCTTGCGAGGGTACACTTGCGTCTTTATGGAAAATCCGTAGACAATAGGTCAATCCTTTACAGAAGGTACCTAGCACATTACAAGGTTGGTCCCAGGGGGGAAGTAATGGGTTCTGGGCAATTGACCAACCCGCCATGCTTTAGTGCACCTGCACTGAGTTAGAGCTGTCATCATTACCACTTCCTCTAACGTTCACCCGCAGCAACCCAGACACTCCCACTTGCAGCGATATTTCACTTTGCAGGAACATTTTCACTTTTTTTTTTTTTTACCATGCATCCCTTCGTACGCCAGTGGCGGCAGGTTACCCCTAGCAGGCCTTTGGGGTCTGCACTAAAACATAACGTCTCCAAAATATCTCACTCGTTACAAACTCTGATACTGTGTTGAACTTTTCAGACGGAGACCCGTGATTGCCGAGAAGAAATATATCCTGCATTAAAGGTCTCTGCCCATATTTTGTCTGTGTCAAAATATGAGTTTATCAGTCATTTGAATGGCATTCAGAGTTATTCAAAATGATTGCAAAATTGTGCAGCCCGAAAATAATCATTAGGCAGCTCTGTAGAAAAAAAGCACTTTAAATGGTTCATTAAAATGAATCAAAAAAAGGAGTATGCCTCTTCATGTTAGTTAATCAAGTAGGGCTGTTTGAAAGGACCTTCAGTGTAATTTATGCTTTCCGTCTTTTTCGTTTGGCTTTAGAAAATGACTGTAAATCAGAGCAGCTCCACCACATACAGGTCAGGACTCAATGCTGTGAAGGTCACCGACACCACACAAATACAGCGTAATGATAACGAAGCCACCTGAAATCCGGTCTAATCAACATTTGCCACTCGTCTTTTGTGCTGCAACGGTGGTCACAATATTAAGACCAATGAGCTGCATTGTCCTGAATGGACACATGAAAAGACTCCATTAAATAATATGACCTTTAGGTCCGTCTAGTAGCAATTCTTAAGAAGCCCATCATATAACATCAGCTTCTTTTGCAGATAAAAGTTTTCGAATGGAATTTGGGTTTGATATGGGCCGATGTCACTACGGATGCAGGAGCTTGAAAAGGAAATATGTGCCCTAATTCAAATAATCTCTGTCTCACACCTAATATTATATATTTATATCACGTTGCCTTTAAATCATGCGGGTCCCCCTCACTCAGTATGCAACATCCTTTCTCGGATAGGAAGGAGGAAAATGATCAAGGCCTCAGTCGAGCAAGCTTGCAGCAACTTCGCTGTGACTTGCAGAGGTTTTTCCCTCAGCGTTCACATCCTCCTCCCACACATGTCTTATATCAGTATTTGCCGGATCCAAAACGACCAGCTTTGAAAATGAAGGAGAGGAACTTTACATTGTGCCAGAAAAAGGAATGGAAATTACGGGCAGTGTCAGATAATTGAGCTTGTCGCAAGAGACATGTTAATAACAGACGAAGATGCAGAAGACTTGTCACTCCGTACCCTGGGTGACAGACTCTCTCTGCTGTTGATGAGCTGTTTTAGAGGGGAAATTGTTCCACGCAAACACCATCGTTATTACAAGCTGGCAAGCTGCTCGCTTGTGTACCCAATTCTGCTTGAACTGACAGAATCCAATTGACCGGCACATATTCATGCACTTTATTTTCTTTATTCTCACCAACAATGCAGATAATTACTGCACCCAGTAAAAACTGAAAATAGAATTTCACTGTGTCCCAGGAAACAATGCCAGAGCCGTCTCAGCAACACGTCTGTGCAAGATGGGAGACTTACTGTAAGACAAGCAGCAATCCAGTTTTACTTGTCAACTTTAACCCTGCTGAAACATTATTGGCACATATAATTATATATCAATATAAATATATATATATATATATATATATATATATATATAAAATAGGGTAAAATATGTAATGCTGTCATTGTCCTATCTACAGCAATGCCACACACAAACCCCTATTCAATACATCTCTTAGAGCTTTATCCCAGCGCTGTAGTGTATTTAATAGTCCTTTTTTATGTGTATCCTGTCTTGTGTACACATGTACAACTACTGTCAATTGAAAAAATTATCTGTTTTCTTTGGCTTGGGGCAGTGCAATCAGAAAAAAAAACATTAAAAAAATCCTCCATAGTCTGTAGTCAAAATATCAACATTTGAACTTTTCATTTTATCTAGCCTGTTAATTTACCTCTTCGGCATTTAAACGACACTGATCATGACTGAAGCATATCTTTTAAATTATAAAACGTATTTACCTTATTTAGCATATGGCTTTTTTGGGCCATCGTTGTACTGTATTATCAATCCATTTACAAAGTAAATACATGTAAACAAGGCTTATTAGCAGAGGAGCTTTGCTTTATCAAAGGGGTCGCTCAGAAAACAATGCATTTTTTTTTCTTTCTTTGAACTACTAGCAGATATTCAAAACAGTGCATGTGGTTTTCTGATTAGAATTGAATGAAGATATTTTAAAGAGCCGGAAAAGATATATCTATATTATGCTTAAGTGCAAACAAACTAAATAACCAAATAAACAAACAGAATGACTATAATTTGCAAACAAGTAAAGAAATTCTTTGCACAAAAATGATTTTGGTGTGGTCAGAGGACACATTTAACCTACATTTTATGTCTATCTCTCTATCATTAATTCCCTCAGGAGTTTGTGTAATCAGCAGAGTCGCAAACATTGTCTCTGATGCCTGTGCCCTCAGAGAATAGCGTCCATGGCGGTGGGACGGTTAAGTGTCTCCCAGGAATCTGACCACATCTGCTGGGTCCACGGCCCTCTGCCACCTCTTAATACAATTCCCTCATCCGCCGGAGCCACGTCAGTATGTTGTGTATGATTTATTTATTTATTTGTTTATTTTGACCCTAACTTTATTTTTTTGTGGTTTCCGCTGTTTTGGAGAATGCCTGGCTGTCGTATTAATGTGTAGGGAGACCCTGGTGCTGCTGTCCAACAAGTCGTCTGTTATCTGAGGGAAATGTGTGTCCGTCCAGAGGTGAGGGCGGCTTTGTGCTCTCAACCAGGCCACCTCTCAGCCTTTGTGCCAGTAACAAGCTCAGCTCAGGCTCCAACGAAGCGAGAAATTGTAAACTCTCCGGAGAGGCCCAGTGGAGAGATAAGGGCTTAGTGTTTGCTGGCAGTGTGCATGGGGATGAATCTGATACGGCCCAGTCCCACGCCAGAATGGGAGTGATGAGACCTCCCCTTCTATGGAGAGTTATGTTTAATCCCCTTTGCCAGTGTATTCACTTGCAAATATTCCTGTCACCATTAATATGTATTAACATCCTTCACACACTGTTCAATACAGATTTATCAGACTCTATTTTGCTTCTTGTGCTCACCATCGGAGAATAGACCTGAATGTGCAACTGATGTTCAAGCAGCAGACCTTTGCTTAGAAATACTGCAGGGTTTAGTATTGACCCTGCGGACCTCTGCAAATCCATCATAGTCTATTATTCATTTGCGGAATTTGTTGAATTATTTTTCATTACCTGCCAAAAATATTCCATTTTGTGACCGGGCCTTTACTCAGAGTGACATGAATGACAAACATAGCCTATGTAAATATGCAATGTGATATGAAATGTATATAGTGTGGTCTATATACAAAAATGCACACAACGCTGCAAAATCCTAAAAAGATGTTTAAAAAGAATGTAATATTTTTCTTTCTTTTCTATTCTTTTTTTTTAAATGTTCAGCTGATTTTATGAATTTTTTTATGTATATAATTTTTTTTACTGAGTCTACATTATCCTGCTATGCATTTTTTTTGTTTTGTTTTTTTATTTTAAACAAAAGGAACTTAAACCAAACCATTCTTAATTATTTGCCATTAAGGAATTTTACATTTGAGGTTTTCAAAGCTTTAAATTTATAGGCCAACACCTTACCTATTAGGTTTGTCAAGTTAGATTTAAATGGGAATAGTAATATTTGCCACTGCAAATGCACGGAAATTTGCCAGTAATTGTGAATTGCAGATAATAGCATAATCTAACAAGATAAAGAATGTTGGATAGGATTTGCGTGAGATTTTGTCTGTGTTTGGTGGTCTAATCCAGACAAAGCCTCGAGATGCTCATTACAGCCTGGTGAGGCCTTAAGCCTGTGCCTGCCTGCATTAAAGCAGCCAAGAACTGTCTGTCAGCTTCCTGGCAGAGCCCAAATCAAGCTGTCAATTACTGGACGTGTTTATGGAAATTACATGTTTGTTAACATGCTGGAAAAATGTGCTCTCGGCTCAAGCAGCATGTGTTCGGGGAAACAATTTTGCTCAGAAATCACCTTTCAAATGGATGAAGGTGATCCTCATCAGATCACAGACACGAGAGGCATTTTAGCTCTCCCCGTCCTGATGCGTGTGAGGAACAGCCCAGACAGAAAGAGACACAAGTAACAATCAAATGTGGAGTCAGTGTATGACGCTATGATTTTGTTTATTAAGTCATTTCACTCTGTCCTTTGTTACCCTCGGAGATGCAGCATAAGTATGGGTTTGGTATCAAACGCCGCAGAGAAAGGGGATGCATGTCTGAGCTTGAATATTAACTCATAGGTTGGAAAACCGGCCGCACAATGCAGTCGTACAACACATTTTATTTGATAAACAAAAGGCGGGTTAACCGCTAGCGGAAGCGGCGTGCCCTGACTCCTAATCAACAATGTCAAATTGCGGATTTAAGCCCAATGTTGTTCCTCGCCTCATCTTTATGTCTTGCAGCGGCAAGATATTTAACCGTTTCCACCGGAAGACTGGCTCGCCTAAACGCACAGCTCAGGTTGAATGGAGCCATAACACAATGCCGTGCAGAAAGGACGCTATTTCTACCTTTCAGCGTAATGTCTCCGATGAGGTGTTTACGTCAATTTCCCTGTTGATTTGCTCTCACATAAAGGCCTTGATTTCAGCCTCCCAATGATCATGAAATTGAGCCAATCGACATGCATATCTCAGATGTCTGGCCGAGCTCATCTTAGACAAGGTAATTTTGCCGGAGCAATTACCATTGTAATGTATTCCAAAGTCGGGGGCATTTTTCCGCTGCTTAGGTGAGCCGCTGACAGCATGTTTTGAGTCTAAAGCAATTGTGCTTTTCACTCCGAGATCTCGCCAGGGCCTGCGTTTCCCCCTATATAACAACCCGCCATGATTCCATTATTTCACATTCAACATCTAATTACCTCGCTCAGACCCGCAGCTACGTTGACTAAGCCACCGCAAGTTCTGGGGTTTGACGAAGCTGTAAGTAAAGATGGGCTGGGGGGGCCGGCGGGTGTTTACGAAAGGAGAAACTCCCAACTGTAAGACATACCCAATTCCCAGTGGGCCCATATTACCTGTCAGGGATGATGACAATGCCCTAGAGAATGTCACTGTGCAGTGAAACTGTCATCACACAATTACTCTCACCATTACTGGCCCCACATCTCCATGTAATGACTGTGACACACTTTACAATTCAGATTGTATTCGCAGTCATTGGCACTTAAATGCTGCACTCCGTTTTATGAAAAGATAAAGATCTCTGTAATCTGCCAGAGCTCAACCATCCCTTGAAAGCTTGTCAGGCGGCATTTTGTCGTTCACCAGAAGTTGTCATACCCCGTAGCATCTCCCTTTGTTGGGCTGGTAAAAGTGTCTTTTTGAGTGCACTATTGTGTTTCTTGTTGATGTGTGCTTGCCTCAACACTGGAGTCAACGTCTGTTTCGGTCCAGTTTTCTGAGTCATCACAAGTGGAAAGCGCTACGCTGTGGGTTTTTGTACAGTTCGGATGAGAATATAGAACAGCACATCGGACAATCCCCTCGAATGGGCATCGTCAAATTAAAAGGGGGGGCCGTGCGTGTTTAGTTGCCGCGGGCCCACTTTTGAAACTCAAAAAATGACTTTTCGTTTTGCAACCAAAAAAAAGGCAGCCGTACAATGCCGGTGAATATTTGCTGCGGCAGGGTGGTGCCCGTGGAATTGACTCTTCATAAAATGCATAGCGTATTCATGGAAATGGAGAAACATGCCCCCAGTGCAACAGTGTGGCCCCATGATCAGTTGTTGGACAACGGCACAGATAGGAGGAAGCGAAATCAGATTTGAATGACGCAGGCAAAACTGGTCGGAAGTTCCGTTTGGATTGTTATTAAAGATAAGAACCCAATGAAACGGATGAAACACATTGAAATGGCAGGTATTCGCCGGTCACACGACACGGTGAAACAAACAAAGAACGGCAAGTAGAAAAAAAATTAAGTAAAGAAAAAATGAAAGACACGGACAAAAGTTTTGGATTACCATCAGACTCATCCCTTATGTTTCAGCCCTCGGCAGGTCTGGGAGCAGTCCAACTGCACCCACCGAATGCGAGAAGCAAAGCGGCCGGGCTGTGCGTGTGATAGCAGATTGCGTTTAACAAGCCAGATGGGTTGTAATTGTCTGATCAATCCAATGTTTGCGGGCTTTTATGCCTTTTGTTATGGTTTGTTTTCCTTACAGGCCATGTCCTCCGCTGATTTGCCTTCCCTTGGGGAGGGTCGGTGACAAAAAACACCTTTGCCGCCTGGCCACCGCTCCTTCCCTCAGGCTGTCTGAGTTTGGGCTGCCATGAAAGTGGGCTGGAGCGGCGCTATCTTCCCCGCCCGTCGGCCATGCCGCTGCGCTTTCACTCTTCACCTTTTCCCAGCCGTTGTGTGGCACGGCGCTACAGAGGATGTCATTTCTGTCTCGAATTCTCATTGAAACCCTAAAAGCCCTCCGAATCAGCCTTCGCTCTCCTCCCGCACTTTGCTCGAAGGCATTCGTGCTTCTGTCATTTCACATGATCGAGCTCCTGTTTCAAAATCGGACCAAACAGGCGCGGCTTAGTTTGAATTTCCCTTGCCCAGAATCTGATATCGCAGGCATTGTTATTCTCGTGCCTCACGTAACAGCAGGCCCACTTTCCAATCATAACTTAAGAGTAGGTCCAGATGCGAAGAGGTTAACCCCTTCACTTTTGGAAGCCGCTGACTGCTTCTCCTTTACTTCATCACAGTAATTGAGACTTTTTCACGGCACTTCTGTTTCTTTTCATAGATATGTAATGTACTGGATAGATCCTCAACATGCTCAATCACAGAGAACTAATTTGACTGCATTGTTTGACAAGTGTTCCTTGCAGCTCGGCGCGAGTGAGATGCAATCTAAGAACAATTATGCCATTTTCTGAGAACAGTATGGGGCAGGTAACAACCATTTTAGAATCTCACGGGTTAAATGTAATGGCCACGTTGCCTGCTGAGTTTCAGAGTTTGTGTTCTCCGTGTGCATACCTGACTGCTGTGGCTCGGGATTATACTTCCAAAAACTGCCGGTTGCCGTGACTGTCTGGCACGTAGAAAGAGGACCCAGTCATTTTCATGTAGGTTGTGAACTCAATTCTCATTCTGCGGCACATCAGGTAGCTCATCCTAAAAAACGGCAGATAAAAGACCCCGAATGTGCACTGGCATTCGAGAGGTAGCGAAGTAGAGGGGCTCAAGGTGGCCGAGGACTGGAACCCACCCGAGCCACGTCTTTGGAGCCCCTGTTGGACTTTTACATTTTTTATCACTCCTGATATTTGTTCTCGGCGGCAAATTAACAGCTTTCCTTGTGCCATTCAGTTTCCTTTCTGAAGACAAGGCTTAAATTTTGTCTAACTGCCTGAATTTACTACTGTTCTATTTTTCACGCGACAGAATCAATGCCAGGACCGGGAGAAGAGAGGATAAAAATTTATGGTATCTTGCAATTTAATGGTTGAAAAGATGCAATTTGAAAGATCATAAATTGTGAAGGAGCTTATGCTTCATTGCACTTGATTCAGTGCTTGCTGTTAGAACTTGATTTGCGAGTGTCTGCAAAGTGTGATTAACGAGGCGATCAATGTGCAGTGCAGCACACTATGGCACTCCTAATGCTCTTCATTAGAATAAATAAAATAAATTGACTGCAGCTCTGTGAAAACTCTGTAATGGTTAAAAATCAAAGAATGTCATCCCCCAGCCACGATTTAGCATCTCTCAGCCTGCATCCACCTTGATCACATTATCCTGACAGCCTTGTCTCTGAACCTGCAGGGGCCCTGAGACAAGCTCGCGGTGAGCGAAGTAAAAGGAAGTGGGGTGCCGGCGGGGGCCACAGACTACTGCTTAGTGGACTGGTAATCATAAATCGGAGGGCTTTTTGTACGGCAAGTGCCGGGGGGAATTCAGTTTGTGAAGTATTAATGCATGAAATAACATTTCAAGTTGATAAACGGTTCGCAAAATGGCCAGTCTGCGCAGATTGCTCTCGCCTCTTTCTTTTTCATGGAGGCACATTGTTTGTAATAACATTTGCCAAGAGAATTTATTCCACTTCATGTCATGCTTTCTTGCCAGACAGCTTGGTACTGCTGTTGCGATTGTTGGGAGGGGGCATGTCACACCCAGCTTCAATAGTCACTCCTCCCGCCTGTCCCTTTTGGATTATTGTCCCTTCAGATTAGACCAGAAACTCAGATAGGCCACAATATGAGCTGTCACGCAGTCACTTAGCTTGGCCCCTGCAATTGATTTCTTGCTTTTGTCTCTCGTGTGGCTGTTAAAATCAATTAGCTATAAGTAACTGGGCAACAGAATGCGCTTGCAAATGAGCTGGTATTGATATTTTCATCTCTCTCCATTAAAAGGCAAAGTATCGACTCCAAGGTTTATGTCGTGTGCCATGTTGCCGTTTTGTCTACACCGTTACGGGGAAAACATGAGCCTCGCAGCTGCAGAACCGTAAATGCACAGTGGATGAACACCCACGGTAATATTGTGTGTCTGTGTGTGGGTGTGTGTGAAGTCACACTTTGGTGAACTGTTTTTTTTGTTTTTTTTTCTTGGTATTTTTGCTGCGTTAAACTGCTTTAAGTAGCACAAGAGGGCAGTGTTGAGGGGATTGTTTGGATAGGTGTGGCAGCTCAGGCACCTGGCATGCAGGTAGAGAGAAAGAGAGAGAGAGAGAGAGAGGGACAGAGGGAGGGGCTGGCTTTGATTAGGAGGATCAGCTGGGCAGGTGCGCTCCTATGTCTGCTGTGCTCCTAGTTTGGCCAGAGAGGAAATCCAAGAGATTGCTTGGTGCAGATGAACACAGTGATGCGATTGGTATGTCCCTTTCTGAGTGACGGTTTTTCATTTGAGATCTGTAAGCCAGCACCGGTGACTGGCATTTTTAATATTTATAGGCGTATTCATGAATTCATCGTGGTGCCTTTCATCAGGTTCGAAATGTTTGTTGACCTTGTTAAGCCTTGCTTCTAAGGTGGTTGATGCCTGGGTTGTTTCTGGCGGGTGATGTTGGCTTTAGGTGCATTGTTTATTCTGTATTCTGTTTATACCCCAGCCCTTTGATGACACTTGATGGCATATACCATGTGCATTTTGGGGTTTGTGTTGGCATGATCCTCTAGGATGTATTTTGTCTGCTGCTTCTAATTTTAGTACATTTTACTGCAGCATTGGTAGTAATTTACTGATGGAATTTGATTGTGATTTGTTTGTGTGTTTAACATATCGAAATAACAACAAGAGGTGCTGAATGTATTTAATGAATCTGCCTCTACATTCTCCGATTCCTTCCCTGGAAAGCCATTGTTTCAATAACGGAAAAGTGAAATGTAGGAAGTTGTTCAGCGTCCTCTATGCCGGGTCAGGTTTAGGCAGGCGTTGGGGTTCGAAACCACGATAACTCCACAGTGTGTGTCAGCTAAAGCCAGTATGCCATACATACACACAGCTGCAAACCAAAAAAAAAATCCTTGTCTACAGGAGCGAGTGGGAGCTGTTTATTCTGTGTTCCACTCTCACCTGGCTGTTGTGTGTTCGAAGGCAGGAGGGACGCTGTGCAGGGGGGCTGATGGGCGCCGGGTGGAGTCGGCGCGGTGACCAGCGACACTACCTGCTCGTGTCTGTGCGACACGTTTGTGCTGCTACTCTGGGGTGAGTCACCTCTCCTGCCGCTCAGCCCAAGCTTTATTAGCTCTCTGCCCATAATACATGACCTGAGTGCTCATTTTGCACGGGGACTTTTAATTGCGTGCTGCTGAGGCGCTGGTCCTAATAGGCTGAGTGCTGGCTCCTGCCAGCACTCAGCCTCACCCTCCTCCTGTGACAACCTGAACTGTATGTGAACTGCGGAACATAATCATCTAAGAAATCACACTTTCTTATCTCATCATGTCCTGTTTGTGCAATTGAACCGATAAATTAGACTAAAGTAGTCCTTTCTCACAAATAGTCCCTATTAAGGAATCGTTAAACAGTTTTCAACAAAAGTTCATTCTTTAATTGCAATTTAACTGGGATGAATTAAAATTAAATAATTCCGTTTTTACTGGATTGTGAGTAAGTGATGGGTATTTCTAAAAAATCTGCCTCAGCTTCAAGCAAAACATTTTTCATTTTCATCTGAGATGGTATGAAAGTTGCTATTCTACGATATAGTATCGACCTCGGTGACTTTTTCTTTTTTGTCAAGCAGGCGCATTGTTAAGGCTGAGCCCAACTCAAATATAGTTAGATAATGCCCCATTTTATTTCAGAGCACAATGAATGTACTTGAGACACCGTGCTCAAGTCTTCTAATCCGGGTGCAGAGTGCCATCTCTTTCAATTTGGGTGTTACCTCTGCGAAGGAAATCGAGGGTACCTAACCGTTACTGTGTGTTCATGTCGGTTACTGGTCTCACAGCTTGTGTTGGGTAACGAGTCAACGGCGACAAATCAGGAAAAAATGGCGTTAACTGTGTGTGGCACTGCTCCTCCCCTCTCCTCTTTTTTCACGTAAAGAGATAAATCAGCGTCTGCCAAACAAATCAATAAGACAGTTTTTGATGATTTTACATGTACTGAGTACTTTTAAAATTAATGACAACCTGCAGTGATCATTTTTCATTTTTCTCAAACAAAATATATTTTACAGTCTTGTTGACAGTGTAGATTGTCATTGTTCAGGTGGTGAGTTCCTTCAGGGTTTTCTTTTCTCATCCAGGGACTGTTTCAGTTGTCCATAATGGGAGGTTTATTTCCTGTCCCTTGTTTGCTTGATATTTCCAAAGCAACCGTGGGTTAAACCCCAGACATGGTAGCCGCTGATATATTCCATGAGAGAGTACCGGATACCCTAAAGTAATTATTGCAGCATTCCAGATTTTTTTTGTTTTTTTGTTCTTTTGATGATTTCCCTGGGTATCTCTTTTCAAATAGAGGACAATGCAATCATTTCTATATTTTTGTTTTCCACTATGAGCCAGAATACTGCGAATAATCCATGAAGGCCCTTTTTTCGAAAAAGGGAAACTACAACCGAGCACAGCAAAATGGAAAGGGTCGGCACTAAAACAAAGCAGATCGAGTTTTTTTGTTTTGAAACAGTGTTTAGAGTAGGCTTCATATTGCATGCTACATTTCCATGAATAATAGGCAGCACAATATATTTCCAAAGATCGCTTCAAGCTCTTGCTAAGATAACTCAGATGGGATAAACACACGTTGACGAAATGTGGAAGACCTTGTTTTTTTTTTTTAGTTCATCATGTGGTAATGAAGTTTATGTTTGAAAGGTTTCATTTCACCGGCAAACAAATGCAGGCAGCTCAGGGTGAGGTACAACAAAGTGAAATGCAACTAAGTCCACCTCTGTATGACTGATGGGTTTCCTACCAGAGAAATATGATAAATACCATAAAACTAACAGAAATACAGATTTATTTTATTCTATTTTTCAATGAGTAATGTTTCGATTTAGAATAAATCAATTATTTAGTAATGTGTTACCTTGGATATCTATCTTTTATCTATATATAAATATGTGTATTTTAAATTTTTTTGTAACTTTTGCACTATTTTCACCATGCGGAGTAGCTCCCCAAATTTCGTTGTGTGTGTAACATACAAAGACAATAAACTCTATTTCTATTTCTTTCTATTTCTATATACAGTAGAGTATATATAAATGTGGTGGAAGAAGTACTTAGTGACATAGAAAGCCCATATTTACATTATTATCTGTATACGATATATTATTAACACAATTTTCCTCATCGGGCTTAACAATCTGTAGAAGTTGCGACATTCTCCGCCCCTAAGCCTTAAAAAGTGAGGAACAATTACCAAAAGAAATTCACCAAAATAACATTTCAATTTGGTTATGAAAAAATCCAATATCTTATCTATAGCATACATAGAAAAGTAGTGCAACGTATAATGCGTGTTTTGGCACAGAACACGTTGCAGGTTTGTATCCAGTGCATACTTTTTCGGTGTGCCTTACACCGTCTCCGCACCGATGAAAGAAACATCACCGGTCAATTACGTCCTACTACATAACAGAGGGATGAATATCATTGTGTGAAATCATTGCTTTGGAACTTTAACAGCACACTCCTCATCCTATTCCGGGGTAAGGAGCTGGGAGGGGGCACAGGGCAGCCGAGTTGTGAATAGACCTCATCAGTGAGGGTGAGGGTTCAGATCCTTATATTAGTTATACGGGAGTCACCCTCCCCGACCTAAGGCAAATAAGCCACTTAACGCAATTATTTGCAATCACTAAAGGTGGTATTCATTATAAAAGATTTTTTTTTCTTGCTTGCCTCGACATCATTTCCCATTGTTCGGCAAAAAGAGCATTTTAAGTGTTATTGTAGAGAGAGGGCCGTGCTTCCCCCCCCCCCCCCCCCCCCCCCCCCCCCCCCCCCCCCCCCCCCCCCCCCCCCCAACCTCCCCAAGACCCTTTCAACGTCTGAATAAACTTTTAAATTGTGTGATAAAAACTGAGCCTTATTGTGCATTCACCCTCACTGGGAGAGAAAATGGAAGGCGTTAGGAGCACATTGTATTGGGCTGATTTGTAAATATAAGTTTTTGAAACTGCAGCACAATACTCCATCACGAATGTTTCAGCAGTTACCACATTTCACACTATTGTGAGACTTCGACTGTTTTCATTATCCTTATCAGCAGGTATTGTGGCAGGGAATGTATCCGGCCTGAAACTCAATGATGCCTGGCACCTATGAATGTGGAATCACAGAGAGGGAAGTGTCTCTAATACACTGATCCTACACAGGAAAAGAAGCAGTTTCCACAGAGACTTGATGAATCATTATTTCAAACTTTCTCTCTGGTGTTTATCGGTACATCTGTCTCTGTTTGATTGCAGTTTCAAGAACAGAAGCCTCGCTCTTTTAACCCTGCGATCGGCACTGGGTGTAATATGCTATTTGGCAATGCAAACCAAATATCGGACTAATTAGCAGTCCCCTCACGTTGCTATATGTTTTTTTTCGCTCTGCATATTTCTGCCTTCCAGATAGTAATGCAATTAAGCGCAACTTTTTTTTTTTCCCCCCCACCGCAAAATTGCTTAAGTAGATGTAATTAGGGAGTTACTGTTTTGATTAGGAGAACAGAACTTATGGACGACATCCATAAACGTTTGGAATACCATACAGTGGCTGTAGAAAGTTTAGTATGTCTATCTTTATGCAGAGGATAGGGGTTTACATTTTTCCAAAGTATTTTTCTTGTCATGCAATACCCACGTGCACGCATGTTATAGCGTTCTTTTTTTGCTATAATTGTTAATACTTTTCGCAGTATAAGTAACGGAGCCCTCTTTCCGTAGTAATTAAGTCCATGTGACCCCGTTTATTGTTGCTGTCCTGATTTGTTTTGTAACTAGACTATATAATGGCAGTGTCACGTGCACCTGAACTGTTTGTCCGTCTCTAATCACTCATCTCATATTGTGTCTTTTTTGACAACGACGTAAACCCTGAACCCGGCTCCCCCCCCCCCCCCCCCCCCCCCCCCCCCCCGTTAAATGCAGAATACTGAGCTTGGAGGACTTGTGGTGGCATACGCATCCGTCTGCAAACTGGTGACACCATGATGCGTCTGACAATCGCCTCTGATCAGTTACAATGGAAATAAATAATTCATGTTGTCGGAAATGAGTCTAATTAGCAGGCAGTTTGGGTCCCGAGATAAAACTGAGGACTAATTCTATGAAGGGCAGGAAGCTCTGTCATCAGTCAGCCCTGAGCAGATTAGCATCTATTATGAATGAGGTATGAGCACCCTGGTGAAACCAAGTGTGTCCAAGAGACAAACTTAATAACTCCTGCGATGGGACAAACTTCCGCACACCCTCCTGACTGCACCTCCTCCACGGCGTCACACATTTATCTTCCCTCTTTTCTCCCTCTCCCATCTGTCTACACCCCCGTCCTGCAGGTCTATTGTGTGCAGGTAGAGGCATGCCGCTGCAGTGTAGGCACTCGCCCCTCTGTCCATCACCCTGACAGCTGTGGAAATGCATTCGCTATGCTGCATTAAGGAGCCTCCACAGTATTAAACGCCGGGCTTCCGCACAATAGGAATTTGGGCCACTCTTTCTCTCGGCGCCGATTTTCAACATCCGTCCACCCGAAAGTCCCACCCTTTAGGGAAAATCAAGTCATGCCAGTGTGCTAATTCCTGACTGGATTTATTGGCATCGTTCGTCTTAAAAATGAAGATGCTCTGTGTGATGGGGACGTGAAACTTGGGAAGCAAAACAATGGCCCATTTTCCTCTTCCTTGCAAGAACAACACAATTGAGGCCAATTAGGGCTGAGCGCGGAGCCGCTGTGACAAGCAAAGGTCCCGGTATCAAGGGGGACACGCGTGGGCGGGGTGGGCCTGTCAGCGCCACATTGAGGAAGATAACAATAAATAGCTAATAATGAGACTTAATGAGCTTGATTGAGTCGATTTGTTCTGGAGAAAGTGCAGCAAATGGTGGATGTAGGCGAGGTGATGAGAGATTGATTTTAATAGATAGGAAACTCTGTTGGGGCCTTGCTGCACAATGGGGCTGCAGAGGGAAAATAAGGTACAAAGGGACGCTGAGTGGATTCTCATGAGACATATTTGAGATAATTAGATAAATTTCACACTAACATAGATCATTCACTCAAGGACATGATGAACATGTTACACTTCTCAGCGTACAGAGGATTTCGTACATAGACAAGAAACGGCGCGTCTGATTATTTTCAGCTTACATGTTTCCAACAAGTGCAATATGTTCATACAGTATATGAATGTCGTTAAATGCTATTATGGGAGCAGTAATGACTGTCGGATAATTATCCCTCCCACTCAGACTTGACGGCTGCTGAATTCCTCTCGTTTCACCACATAATTGTCTATGATTGCATTGGAGATTTTATATACTGTTCTTTCAAGCTGAGTTGACTTTCCACAGTGATGGTGGAGGATATCACAGGCCCTACAAGTCCTCCGAATTGCCCTGTAAACAACATGCCATAGTGAAGAAAGTTTCCCCCCGGCTTTCAATATGCCTCTCCCCGATTTTCCCTTGAAAGCCACAGAAATAGTCAGATGAAGGGAAGTTTAATTAAGTAAGAACCTGTTGAGGAAGATTTCCAATCATGGTCTTCAGAATGAGTGCATTCAGTGTATTCATCTTCAGGCGATGTGCTGTCTCTTTATCCAAGTGTGGGCTGGAGTTCTCTAGAGGGACCCCAGTTAATTGAATACATTAAAGTAGGGCGCCGGAGGCTTTATTTATTTTTCTACTTTAGTCAGACTTGTTTAAAGGAGACCAACTGCTGATGTTTGGCCCCTTCCAGAGTTTAAATGGTCTCCACACTGGGAGTGGCACGCAGGAGTAGTGGTTTGAGAAGAGATTTGATGTAATCCATAGCCTTATTTATTCACCATCAATCCCTGAGTGTGCCTAGTTTAGGCATTTGGCAGGCATTCAAATGTACATCTTGGCCCTCAGGCCCCATTGTGTATCTATAGAGAGGAACCTATGAAGGTTTCATTTTGTTCCCTTTTCTGCTGCTGCTGTGTTTTCTCACAACTTTAATGACAAGACACGCATGTGACGATATTGCGCCATCCGCCGCCATTTTGCAAGAGTTAATGTGTCTTGATTGATATCGCATGTTCCTGTTGGAAAGACTTTGTGATGTTGTGCTTGTTCATGTCGGTTTTTACGTATTCGTTTTCGGGTATGTTTTCATGGTGTGTTAAAAAAGATTTGCAATGCAGTAGTCTCTAATCTTAAATGTGTAAAATACTTTGGGCCCTTCAGTTCAAACGTTAGTTTTCTGATTATTGGACAGATCGACAGACGGTTTCACGATGGTTTCCCCCCAGATACAAGGCAGAGTGATTTCATTCTAACTACATATTGACACTTAATGTTTCGACGCAAATATATAATGCGCTGCAAGTATTTGACTCTCAGGGACATCTTACACAGTAAAGGCTGAACCCTGAGCCTGTATGGATCAGAGGGACTGTAGAGATGATGACGCAGATTTCTAACACGCAGTTTGACTGGTGGACCACGGGGGTTTTAGCATCATGTGATGTGTAAAATCCACACGGTGGCTGCCTCCCCTCGGGGACACCAAGATCAGATCCCTAGACAATACTCATTATTCAATATGCTCTTCACCTCCATCGCCACATTTATCAAGCACATTATATGCTCATAAATAACCTGGCACTACATTCATCTTGCTTGAAGAAAATGCATTTTCTTGCTGTGGTGCAATTGTTCATTTAAGCCAATTGTCAAAAACCCCAGTCTTTGTTTTTCTGAGCAGGAATTATTGTGGTGTAGGTGTAAAATAAAAATGTGAGTTTGTAGTATTAAAAAAGACCAACAACGTGTTTTTGAAGGTGTAATTCATTAAACACATTAAACTGGCCACAGTTTAATGTGAGTGTAAAAAACATTATACTTTTAATAAAAAGGACTGAGGTGAGATTTAAAATGAACAAGGTGATTAAGAGCGACTGTGCTGGACATTTATGTAGCAGGACCGCGCGTAATGAATAAAGATTCATACTTTAGTCCCAAATTTAAATTTTTGCACAAAATGTGCCTGATGTAGGCAGCTTTTAATCACCTTACTGACAGGAGTAACTGCTTTCATTTAACCTTGCCTGGAGATCATGAATTCTAAAGCGTTTAATTGGATACATCGCTTAACAGAATGAACAGAGCAAATTTTCACCAATTCAAAGGCTCAGATTGACAGACAGTGGCAGTAAGACCCACCACAATTAAAGCTGATCTGTATTCACCGGCCCTGTCACCCATCCCCATTAATGATGCGACTGTTTGATCATCTCCACAGAGAAACTTTGCTGAACTTCACCTTGTTTTGAAAGGGCTCGACGTCGAATGAAAGACGAAGGTTGAGTAGGGGGGGCTCTGGAGGATTGCAACGCAGGTGCGCGCGCACACACACACACACACGCACACACACACACACACACACACACACACACACACAGTACCTTGCTCTGGGTCTGGATGCACCTCTGGTTTTGGGACAGTAACCTCCTGAAAATGGACTTGACAGCACAAAAGAAAGCAGTGCAAGTGTCACACCATTTTATTTATTATCAGTGGCGAATTGAAATGTTTCAAAATCAAAAAATAATAATGCCATCTTCCCGGGACATTGGAAGTGATGGCTTTGTTTCGTCACTCACTGCAGACAATTGCCCCAGTGATGTGAAAAACGGTGTCAAGTGGTACACAGTGAAATGTGCGGAACACAGTTAATTGTTTTCCTGCCTTTGGCTTCAGAGAACAAATTCAATCTGTGTGCCAGACATTTCCTCTGTGACTGAGCCTAACCAGCCAAAGCATGTTTGGTTAAGCACCCAGCCCCAGGGTTAAATTTCATATTTTGCAATTACAGTTTTTTTTTTTTTTCAAATCCACAAAAATGTGTTGTGTTATTTAAATGAACATAGCTTTGGGATGTTTCAGTTAACCAGATCCAATATAGTGGTTGCCAAAGTGAGGTCTTGGGACCCCTGTGGGCCTGTTGAAGTGCCCTGGGGGTTCTCCAGAAAAATGAATTGTAGATTAATTTCCCCCCATTTTAATTCAACATTTCCGACAGAGCGAATAGAGAGTCTGTGTTTGGGTCATGCAGAATATGTGTCTATATGCTCTGCTTGTAGAAATGTGATATTTTAGTCATTCTTGAAAATAATTATTTCAACATAAAAACATAACACAAACACACCAAAACATGACTGAATACTGAATCTGCGTAATGTCATTGTCAACATCTCCACAAACGCCTCATACCAATTGCTTTTATTCTATCCTCTTGGGAAAAAAAATCTCAAAGATTTTGCAACTTCTGTGATGCACACTGGCCAGCTGGAGTTTATCAAAGCTGACTTTTTGGAATAGAAAAAAGGCATGTTAAAGGAAATGCAGATTAGGGAGACCAAATCAAATCCACTCAAGTGTTGTTCATTCTGGCCCAACACAATACAAACCATGTGTGCTGCTTTTAAGTGGAGAAAATAATCGTAAGATTATAGACTGGTCTCTGGTGCTAATTGCCTAAGAGCTGTTTTTCTTTTGCTCCCATTAATTCTTCCTTTAAGAGATCGCCTCAAATGTTTTAACTGGATTTTGTGAATTGTTAGCTTTGGAGACTTTGTTTGATGGCAAATGTAAAGAGGGAATCATTATTGCAATATGTGTGGTGAGAAAGATCTTGCAAATGTTTGTTCGGACAGCTGTCTTAACAGATTTGAAATGTTATATGTATATATATATATATATATATGTGTGTGTATATATATATATATATATATATATATATATATATATATATATATATATATATATATATATATATATATATATATATATATATATATATATATATATATATATATATATATATATATATATATATATATATATATATATATATATATATATATATATATATATATATATATATATATATATATATATATATATATATATATATATATATATATATATATATATATATATATATATATATATATATATATATATATATATATATATATATATATATATATATATATATATATATATATATATATATATATATATATATATATATATATATATATATATATATATATATATATATATATATATATATATATATATATATATATATATATATATATATATATATATATATATATATATATATATATATATATATATATATATATATATATATATATATATATATATATATATATATATATATATATATATATATATATATATATATATATATATATATATATATATATATATATATATATATATATATATATATATATGAGAAGAAAACTTTCTACAACTGTGACCAAAAAAAATATCAAGCTGATTGAGAAGTGAGACGTTCAGTGGCATCTGAGACTTTACCAAAAAAAATAAAAAATTGCGGACACAACGCCGAGACCATGGTCTTTCGGTCCTGTTGATTTGCATAAAGTTTACTCTGCTCAAGCCTTAGATCAACGTCTCTGACCAGCTGGGTTTTTATTCCTAAAGAAACGAGGATTTGAAAAAATCCGACATGCTCGATTCTATCTCCTTATAATCTTATGACCTGTTCGTCTCCAATCTTCTCGTGAGATCTTAGCGTGAGATCCTGTAAATAAAAAAGTCTGTTTATCACTTCAGGTCGCGGTTGATCAAAAGTTGAATTCAAAGTTTTGAACTTCTCGTGACGAGTAGCTTAATCATATTAGAGATAATGAAATCTTTATCATTCATGTCTGAGCTGCACACGTGGAGAAAACTTTCCAGCTTCAGAATATTTGGACAAAAATTTGGTGCAGAAACAAAACTGGTCGCACGTCAAGTGACTCGAAAGATCCAAGAACGTCAACCAAAGAATCAAAATGGCGAAGATTTCGAGTTAAACAGGAAGTGAGACGTTGCATAAGTTAATGATCAGATCGTTGGTGGCGACGACGAGAAAATCAACAACAACAACGACGACAACATCCATTTGCTGACGTTTCCTTGAGGTCAGCG
The DNA here is from genome assembly GCA_016785305.1 of Colistium nudipinnis. Classification (NCBI taxonomy): domain Eukaryota; kingdom Metazoa; phylum Chordata; class Actinopteri; order Pleuronectiformes; family Rhombosoleidae; genus Colistium; species Colistium nudipinnis. The sequence continues at coordinate 1,505,668 of JAFBJU010000431.1, forward strand.
ACTCGTTAAAAATCAGCGGATGTTTCAAAATCCCCCAAAAAACGACGAGTAGCAGGTCAAAAATGAAGAAGAAAAGAAAATTCCTCCTAGACATCCCAAGCGCAGAATCTCGTGACGGTATATAAAAGTTTCACATGACGAGTTCAGAGTGGCAGAAAAAAACCATATTGGTGCATAACGTTCTATCTTTTTTTTTAGCCTTTTTTTTTTTTTTTTTTTGAAACATTTTTTGCTAAGAGGCGTTGCTCTGGTTAAGTGCCCCAACAAAAGTAGTGCATTAAGAAATAACCATGATTATACAATTCACAATAATACACAAAGGACGAGAAGAACCAGGAAACACAAATGATGCTGTTTACAAAAAGTTAAATATCGGAAAAGCATTTTTATACAAAAGTTTTTTTTTTGTTTTTACTTCCTGTTTTAAAAACAGGTGGATCATGTGACCGCGTGGCGATGCCTGTGTTTTAAAAAAAGGTTAACTCCTCCCACTTGTTCACTCTTTTTACAATATCTAAAAGACATCCAATGTGTTGACATATATATTTGAGACTATCATTCAGGCCTAAACCACCAAAGCAACGCTTTATAAATACATATAAAATAAGCACAATCAAAAGAAGAACCCGAGGACGCTAAATGGGATTTTTTTTCTGGTTCAAAACTACGCATGGACAAACGAGAAGAAAAGAAGGTAAGAAAAGCGTCTCTTGTTTCTTGAGCATGAGACCAACAGGAAGTCAAGTTTCTGAGAGGAAGACGCGTCGCAGTGAACAGGAAGTTCAGGAGTTTAGATCTGGACGGCCAGATTTTTCCGTGTTTCTGGACTGGGCCACGAGAGCTTCTCAATCTTCGGCTTTTTCGGTGGTCGACGCACTTTATGGTGGAGAATCTTTATATCCCGCTATTTTTTAAGGTTTGGCTCCAGATCAGAGACTCTGTTCTGCTTTCCGAGATGAAAGATGACTTGAGTGTGAAATAAAACAGTTCTTCGGGTCACGCGTGTGGACAGAAGCCCCCGGTGAACACGCCTCACAGTGCTGATCTGTTTTATCTCCACAGTTCATGAACTCCGCCCCCCACAGTTCACCTCCCTGACCCCTGACCTCTGAGCTGCAGCGATGATTTCAAATGCCTTGGGTTTGCTGGTGCCACTGGGGCATGATGGGAAGTTATCACTGCTGTGTCTTTGGGTGGGCGGGGCCATCAGGGGTCATCCTCACATGGGCGGGACGATGAGACCTGCCATGGCTGCAAGAGAAACAGATGCATCGAAGGTGAATTCTTGTTTTCAGAATAAAAGGCCCTTTCTGTTTTCTTCAGGAAACAAAAATGATCAATGACAGAAAGAGACGATTTCTGACCACACTGTTTCATCTTCACTCGTTTTGGGGGATTTTTGTCTAAACAGGAAATGGGACAACAATTTTTGTCCATTCTCAAACTAGTTTTGGGAAAAACACTTTGAAACTAATATTTGAACTTAAAGCGGCAGCAGAAGTTGTGGATCAACTTTGACCATCGATGTGATCGTTATCATTACGTCTGCGGACGAGGAGCAGGAGGAGGACGGGGGAGGTGTGGGGGGGGGGGGGGGGGGGAGTGGATGCTCACCCTGGAGGTTGCTGCCATTGGTGGAGGTGCAGGTGGGGGGCGGGGAGGTCTGTGGCCGCACGACGGGGGCGAAGGCGCTCTTCTGTTTGACTGCAGAAACCATATGGACAGGAGAGAATGAATAAGGGCCTATGGGAGGAAGAAGAGGAGGAGGAGGTGAGGAAGACGAGGGAGGAGCCGACGGAGGAGGTGACCAGTGACGAGCAGGCAGACGAGGCAGGATTTGAAACGTGCAGGAGGAGGAGGAGGAAGGATGAGGATGAAGAGGAGGAGGAGGATGAAGAGGTAGATGAGGAGGATGAGGAGGAGTAGGACAAAGAGGAGGAGAAGGATGAGCATGAGGAGTCCCTAACTCAGATCAGGACGGACTGCAGGAGGAAACATGCTCAAACTGCACATGTGTCAAAGTTGATCCAAAACTTCAATAAGTTCTTTAAAAAAAAAAAAAAAAATGACAGGAACTGCGCATCTGCACAAAGTGTGCGTGTGCGTGTGACTTCATTCATTCACATACAATGTTTGATTAAAGAACACACACAGGATGTTATAATCTAACACTTCCCCCTCTGCTCCTGTTTTTAGACACATCTACAGACTCCGCCCACACGGGTGTGTCCACCAATCGGGCCGTGAATGTGGGCGCTGGTGTAACCATAGCAACGGCGATGAGTTTTAAAACTGGAACATGTCGGAGTGGGCGGAGCTCCATGGAAGAAAATGTTGAACTGTGTCTTTACGGGTTTGAGAGATTCAGGGACATGGTTTGAAAAATGGAAACCAAAATGAGACGAGGTGAGGATGTTAGTCCGTTAGTGAAGGGGGGTGAACAATGCACACACACACACACACACACACACGGCGGTGAGGACTCACTGGCGTAGGCGGAGTTGGGGGCGGAGCCGTTGAGGAAGCTGGGGGATCCTGGGATGGTCATCCCCGGGCCGTACCCGTTCATGGTGGAGGTGATGGTGTTGTAGTTGGACTGCTGGGGGGTGGAGCTTGGGACGTAACCACGGGGGGACACGCTGTTAGAGTTACGGGAGTAACCTGAGGGGAGGAGTCACAGGGGTCAGAGGTCAGAGGATGATTCTCAGACTCTGAATCACATTGAAAAACCTTCAGGACATTTTCCTGTTTCCTCTGAATTTGATCCTCCTCCTTGCTGTGACATCATCAAGCTGTCTCCCCTCCCTGCCCCCCCCCCCACACACACACACACACACCTGATGATTGACCCTCAAACATGATACATCGACTCCCTGAAGCTCGTCCAGTTCCCACCGACCACAAAGAGCCCCACACGCACACGCACTAATTCACACTTACACACATGCACACGCACACGCACACACTTCCTGGTGGGGGCCAGGTCCCAGCAGGAGCTGATGGAGATGGGAAACACATGTAGAAGAAGAAGTGGGAGCGCCACACACTCAATGTTCAGATTGTTCTCGAATAAAGTGAAGAATGTTTTCTATGTTTGTTCTGGCGTGCGCGTCCACAGCAGCGTGGGAAGCACACGCACACACGTGTTCTCCTCAGAGGCCGTCCTCCGACCATCAGCTGTTCTCTAATTAAACACAGAGGCTCGGAAAGGATTTTTTTTTTGTGGCTTCATTCTTCAAACCAGCGACGACGCGTTCAATGTCCTCGGAGGAAAACAACTCAACTTTTCCCATGATGCTCTCTGAGTGCTGGCTGGACGAGGAAAACGGACCAGGGTGTGTGTGTGGAGGAACGAGAAAGAAGGAGTGAATGCGATGTGGGCGGAGCCTCACCCTGGTCGGCCTGCGAGGCCTCAGAGATGTTGACGGCGAGCTGGCTGCTGAAGGAGTTGACTCCCATCATGCCTGAGTGGGCGGAGCCTGTGAGCGAGGGGAGCTGGTTGTGGCTGCGCGGGACGCTGTACAGCGCCTCGGTCAGGTCGGCCGCTCGCTTCAGGATGATCTCCTGCAAGCAGAGGGGGCGGAGTCACAACACACGTCGGGACAGAGGTGCACTCTGGGAGTTGTAGGAGCTTCGGACTCACCTGGTTGTTGTGTGGCATCCCGTACAAAGCTTCCACTAGGTCGGCCGCCCGCTTCAGCAGCACCTCCTAAACAAACACATGATCATCAACGACGTCATCGTGGATTATTGAAATGAATAAAAAAATAAATAAATCCAATCGGAACACGTCACTTTGAGCCATTTCAACAGTTTCTCAACAACAAATCACTAATAAAGAAAGAAGAGTTCATGAGATAATCGATCCGTTGGGAAGCGCCTCGGAATGAACCAATCACAGCGTTCGACAGAAGAACAGGCGAGAGGATGAACGGTTTGGACCTGGGAAATATAATCTCTCTTGCCCCGGAGCTGTTTACCCATCAGCCCATGGGACAGCCCAGCATGTTGCCCCAGCAACGGCTGTTAATAACAATAACACCACTTATGGACAAATACACACACAGAAAAACAGAGGATTAAAGGAAAGCATCAAGAAGGGAAAACAAAGGGAAGGAAACGGGGAAAAAAAAGAAAGCAACAATATCATAATAATTGTAAACATGTTAATAGAAGAGGCAAAAGGTTAAAGAAAGAAAAGGAAAACAGAGAAAGGGAAGAAGAGAAAAGTCAAAGCAAATGGAAGGAAAGGAAGAAACACACAAACACACACACAAACACACACACAGTAACAGCGGAGCCTGATCAGCTGGTAGAAACAACAGAGTCCCAGAGGAGCAGCTGTGGGGAGGTGGAGGCCTCTGCTGGAGCTCCCTGAGGTATTACAGGAGGAGATAGAGAGGGGGGGAGGGGATAGAGAGGGGGGAGAGAGAGAGGGGAGAGAGAGAGAGGGGGGGAGGGGGAGAGAGAGAGAGAGAGAGGGGAGAGAGAGAGAGAGACAGAGAGAGAGGAGAGAGAGAAAGAGGGAGAGAGACAGAGAGGGGGGAGAGAGAGAGAGAGAAGGGGAGAGAGAGAGAGGGAGAGAGAAGGGAGAGAGAGAGAGAGAAGGGAGAGAGAGAGAGAAGGGAGAGAGAG
>JAFBJU010000431.1:1514302-1543533 GCA_016785305.1 Colistium nudipinnis
TCTGTATGTGTGTCTGTGTGTGTCTGTGCGTGTCTGTGCGTGTGTCTGTGTGTGTCTGTGTGTGTCTGTATGTGTCTGTGTGTGTCTGTGCGTGTCTGTGCGTGTGTCTGTGTCTGTGCGTGTCTCTGCGTGTGTCTGTGTGTGTCTGTGCGTGTGTCTGTGTGTGTCTGTATGTGTCTGTGTGTGTCTGACAGGAATAAGACTGTAATTCCCATGATTTAGATACCAGATGGTACTGCTAAAGGCCTCTCTGCGTGTGTCTGTGCGTGTGTCTGTGTGTGTCTGTGCGTGTGTCTGTGTCTGTGCGTGTCTCTGCGTGTGTCTGTGCGTGTGTCTGTGCGTGTCTGTGCGTGTCTGTGCGTGTGTCTGTGTCTGTGCGTGTCTGTGCGTGTGTCTGTGTCTGTGCGTGTGTCTGTGCGTATCTGTGCGTGTCTGTGCGTGTGTCTGTGTCTGTGCGTGTCTCTGCGTGTGTCTGTGCGTGTGTCTGTGCGTGTGTCTGTGTGTGTGTGTGTGTGGTCACATCAAACACACAAAAAGTGAGTTTCATCACTTGTTTTTTTTCTCCAGTTCATTTTCTCTCTGAGAACCATAGAAGCCGTTTCTGCTCCTGTGGCCTTCGTCTCCTGGTCTGCTTCCCCCCCGCCTCCTCCTCCACCTCCTCCCCCCTGTCTCACAGTTTTCTGGGTTTCTCGGGGCTTAATTACGCGGCGTGGTGGAGGAGGTGCGGGGAGAACAGAGATCAGCTGACCTGGAGGAGACAGCGGCCTAACAATGACAAATGACCCCGAGCAGGGAGGCTGTAAAACATGGAGCAGGAGGAGGAGCGGAATCTCCTCATTCATAAAGTGTGAGATGAATAATCCTCCCATCAGGCCAAACATGAAATACCCACAAGGTCAGCGTATGATGGTGTATATAATGAATACAGGGGCTTTCTGGGTAAAACATGTAAATACGTACTGAAGATTGTTTCCTGTGTGCTAAGCTAAGCTAACGCCGGTTCCACCTGCTCCTCCACCTGGCGCTCTGTGAGGAATCAATCAGCGGATGCTGTCCACCAACACTCGGCTTCCTGTCCACCAACATTCTGCTTCCTGTCGCCGCCGCAGGTGAAACCAAACAGGAAGTGACAGGCTGAGTTAACCTGTCACATGATCACGCAGCTTTCTCCTTCCTCTCACCGGCTCCTTTCATGGAGTTTTCTTTGAATAAATAAATATTGAGCAGGGAGATGGGAGACGAGGGGGGCGGGGGGGCGGGGGGGCGGGATCAAAGGGCCGAGGCCACGTTTGTTCACTATTAGTATCAATTTGGAAATAAAGAGCTTTTTTGTGGCTGGATCTCCGATGTCAGGTTTTGATAAATGGTTTCAATTTCTGGGCTGTTTGGAGTGTCAGGTCCATCTGACGCTGCCGCCTCCTCACCTCCACAATCATCTCTTCATACCAAGCGCACCACCTGTGTGTGTGTGTGTGTGTGTGTCTGTTTTCACAACTGACGCTATTCTACACAAATCTTAAAGGAGCATTCTGGCTTTCTTTTTACTCCATTAACTGCAGATCACACACACTTGGCTTCACCGGAGAAGCTGCGGTTGGAGTTTAATGGGTTTTTTCAATGCACACACACACAGACACACACACGCACACACACCAGATGTAGACTCACTGACCTGAGTTATGACCCTGACAGACACAATGTTTGTTAAAGGGACGTTTTTAAATGTCTGGTCTGGTCCAAGCAACAAAGACAGAAGAAGAAGAGATAGAAGAAGGAGCTGAGAGCCTACGGCAGGCAGCCAGGCACGGACGCACTCATGTTTGACAGGTGCATTCTGGGTGGCACCTGCCCATGTCTGACCTCTGACCTCAGCCACACACACTGACCTTGGGTAACCTCTCAGGGTCTCCGGGGTGGCGAGGGATGACCTTCTGTAACCTCTGGAAGCCGTAGTCGATGGTCGGCTCGTTCAAGGCTGAGAGAGAGAGAGAGGGAGAGGGTTAGGGCGAGAGACACACACACACACACACAGTGTGACTCCTCTGCCACAGCGGAACACTCAACACAACAAACACACCATGATATAAACCATCAGTACAGCAAGTCCAGGTGCCTTCAAAGACGCTGTATTGTGTGTGTGCAGAGAGCTCGCTCCACCTGTCCTCCTCACTGCTAATTCAATCTCCTCCTCCTCCTCCTCCTCCTCCTCCTCCTCCTCCTCCTCCTTCACGCGCTCCTCCGTAATCAGCCCATTAATCTTAAAAGCTGTCAAATGTGACTTTGGGGACAATTTGCCGTGGATCTCTTCCTGGTGTGTTGTGGGCGTCGCCCTTGTTTTGTGTAAGGATGATTGACAGGTGGACCTGCGCTGAGTGAGGAGCTAGTTTGCTCTAATATGAATAAGCCAAGGTTTCATGAATAAGAATCAGGCCGAGCCGAGCGGCTCCGCTCCACAAAGATCTTATTACCATTATAAGAATATTTGTTTTCTTCCCTGGAATGAGCTGCTAAATCTAATCTGAGGGGGGGACGGGGGGGGGAGGGGCTGCCGTGTTGGATCTCCTCGATTGTCCCGCCTCCCTGAGAGGAAGCTGCTCACTTCCACTTCCTTTCTCCCTCAGATAATGAGTCTGTCAAACACACATTTCCACCTGTGAGTCCACACAACAGCAGGACGTGCTCCGTGTGTGGACACGGTGGGACAGCTGATCTCTGTCATCACAAGCTCCGCCCCCCCAGCTAATGAAGCCCATTAATTCTGTTATTAAAATCCTGCTGACCCATTGGCAGGACCTGGCCCCTCCCCCCAAAGAGCTGGGGTAATTGGAGAGCGGCTGGAGGCTCGAACCCTGACCGCCTCTCTCTCTCCTTCTCCCTCGCCCCCTCCCCCCCCCCCCACCCTCCCCGCATTACACCGCCCATATGAAGACAGATTGCCTGATTTAGTGTAAACATATGCTGCAATTCCAGACATCAGCGCCACTTTCTCCTCCGTAATTTCTATTGATTTTTCTCTCCGTCTTTTCTCTGTGAAGAGGTTTTTATACATCTGAGGAGGAGCAGGAGGAGCAGGAGGTGGGGGGGGGGGGGGGGGGGGGGTCCCTTATATATTGAATCAAGTATTTATTTCTCTCGGCTGTTTTTTTTTCCCTGGCTATGAAGGTGATCAAACAGTTGGTCCGTGTCCCGCTGATTGGACGCTAGGTCATTAGGAGACTGAGTGAGGAGGACGACGACCTGTCTCACCTCCTGTCCGTCTCTCCTGTCTGCCTCTCTTCCTGTCTGTCTCTCCTCCCGTCTCACCTCCTATCTGTCTGTGTCTCTTCCTGTCTCACCTCCTCTCATCTCTCCTCCCGTCCCCCCCGTCTCTCCTCCTGTCTGTCTCTCCTCCCGTCTCACCTCCTCTCATCTCTCCTCCCGTCCCATCTCTCCTCCCGTCCCCCCCGTCTCTCCTCCTGTCTGTCTCTCCTCCCGTCTCACCTCCTCTCATCTCTCCTCCCGTCCCCCCCCCTCTCTCCTGCCGTCTCACCTCCTGTCTGTCTGTGTCTCCTCCTTTCTCTCCTCCTCCCGTCCCTCCCCCTCCCGTCTCCATCTCTGTTGTTTTTCGTCTCTGAGTGAGAATCATTTTCTGACGTCTGGATGCCATTTATGGAGCGGAGATGTTTCTCCTCTGGGTCCTCGCTCTCCTTCGGCTGGGAGCTGATGTCCTGGTGGAAGTCATGTTTCCTGCTGGATTGCATTCATCATGTCAAATAAACTCAGGCGTCCACACGGAACACGCTCCGCTCCCCCGACACGCGTGTGGAGATTGATGCAGGCGTGTTTGGTTCCTCTGCGAGCGGACGACCTGATTGGTTGAGCCGAGACGCCGCGACCCTCCAGATTATTGATCCGCTCGTCTGACTCTCGATTCACCAATCACTGCTCACCCGCCACCAGATGAGCCCGTCCTCCTGAGACCCGTCCTCCTACTTCCTGTCCTCCTCCTGTTGTCCCGGGGCCGAGGCCCAGAGGGACACTTCCTCCTCATGTCCCCCACAGGGACCCTGGTCCTCTCATCAGTGAATAATTACCCGTGTGATCAGGGAGACGCCGCAAAGAAAAGTTCCCACCTGACGAGTTATTCTTTTGTGACCTCACAGCTAATTACCTGACATCACTTCCTGGTCCCTCGGAGACGGGACGTCCCGCGGCAGAGACACACTTCTTCTATTAAAAGACCAACCACTCACTCAACATTCAGAGACCTGCAGTGTCCTCACAGAGGGACACGAGGCGTTCAGGGACACTGCGTCCTCACGTCATTAAAGAAGCTGACGGACACTTCTTCTACTGTCTATTTCTGGACCAATCAAGCAGAGGACCAGAGAAATGTCCACTTTATATCAAATCATCAAACTACATCGCACGCACGCGCGCACGCACACACACACACATTAAGCCTGGGTGGTAGTCTGTCAATCACAGTTTACAGTTCATGAAATTTCTATGAGCATCGATCTCAGCAGAGGTGAGGGGAGTGTGAGTGTGTGTGTGTGTCTGCTGTGAATGTGAACGTAAGGCGTCAGAAAGATTTGACCTCTGACCCTCACAGTTCCAGAGGTGAACATTTGATAGACAGTTCACAGAAGAACGAGGATTAAACTCTTTATTTAACGAAGAATACTACTGAGGAAAACTATGAAAAACTCAATGTATGTGTGTGTGTGTGGGGGGGGAGAGAGAGAGAGAGAGAAGGATTTGGTTATCAGGGTTCAGGAAGCTGAGAAAGGGTGGGGGGGTGCCTCCATTCTTTCTTCATTCCAGAAAACTTTACAGCGTCTCAGGTTTAACTTTGACTTCTGGAACAATCTGCTAATGCTTTCCATGTGTGTGCGTGTGAGTGTGTGTGCGCGTGCATGTGTGTGCGTGTGTGTGTGCATGTGTGTGCGCTAGTGTGTGTGTGTGCATGTGTGTTCGCGTGCGTGTGTGCATGTGTGTGCGCTAGTGTGTGTGTGTGTGTGTGCATGTGAGTTTGCGTGTGTGTGTGCATGTGTGTGCGCTAGTGTGTGTGTGTGTGCATGTGTGTGCACGTGTGTTCGCGTGTGTCATGACCTCATCGCGTCCAGTGAAGCTCTGACAGGAAAGAGTTTTACCTCCAGAGACTGAGCTTCCGGCCCCAGCGGATCACACCTGAGAGTCCAGGAACCCAGACTCACAGTTCTGACCTTTGACCTCTGACTATGACAGCGTCTGACTCTGAAGGTCAAAGGTCACAGAGCTACGATGGGAACCAACGTGACCTTGACATTCTCTGATAACGACCACACACATCACTTCCTGTTTCATGTCACGACTTCAACCTGTTCCACAAAGGAGTTAGCTCCGCCCCTGAGCAGGAAGTCAAGGCCAAATAACGTAGCTCGGAACCCCATCTATTTCCTGGTTACTTCCCGTGTATTTGTACATTCCTCGTTCTAGCCCACAGGAGGATCTGCTCTCTCTCTCTCTCTCAGTTTTTGGATATTGTCTTTTTGTTTTAAACCACTGAGACTTTTTCTTATTTTCCTTTGACCTGAATCTGACTTTACAATCTCTCTCTCTCTCGTTCTATCAATCTGGCTCCATCAGCTCACTTTCTCCCCCTCCTCCCCCTCTCCGGGGCTGCAGATCCCCAGGTGCAGCTGCAGGGGGGGGGGGGGGGGGGGGGGGGGGGTGCGGGCCCCCGGGGGGAGCTGCGGGGGGGGGGGGGGGGGGCATTGGGGGAGGGCCGGGGTTGAAATTAATGAGAGGAGCCTGGAGGTATTGACTTTCCTGGGAAAACACAGCTCTCTAAAAATCAGTGGCTGAGCGCCGCAATAACTCAGCCCCCATCGATCCCCCCTCCTCCTCCTTCTCCCCCCTCCTCCCCCACAGGCCCCATTGATCTGCGCATCCCAAGCCGGGGAGAGCGAAAACACCCCCAGAAAACTACAAATCCAACTGAAGATGAACTGCTTCCTGCTTCCTGAGGGGAAGTTTGACTCTGCTGTTTGGTCAGAAGAGCAAAGGTGTACGTTGAGGACCCTGACCTCAGAGAAGTGACTCTTGACTCCAAGGCTCCACACTCTGTGAAGGTTTCTATCCAAAAGAGTTTCTGGAACTCAACTTCTCAAGGCCACCGAGCTCCTTCAGGAACCTCCTGGAGAACATCTTCAAGGCTCCACCCTGAGAGCCTCAGAATCCCTTTCAAGGACTCCAGCCAGGCCACCTGGAAGCTATTCAAGACCCTTGAACCCCCTTGAGACTTTTCAGCGCTGTGGTTAATGAGAACTGATTTTAGGAATTCATCTGAGTTCAAGTCTTGACGGACTGGATCGATGATTCTGAAGATGGATTCAACTGGATCCGATTTTTTTTACTGACTTTACACTTTTAAGGACAGCAGTCCTTAAAAACGCACAACGCTGCTGTTATGACGACGACAACAGTGTGCGGTTGATTTATTGACTGTGAGTCGTGAGGAGGAGAAAGTCTCACGATGGGTTCTTGTGAGGAACTGAGATCTCCTTCATCCTCTGATCTGCTTTGATTTCTCCTCTTTGCACCTTTAGAACTTTACTTCGTATCATTTTCCCGATTTGAATGAGTAAATCCAAATATAGCGTCTTTACATTTGTTTTCCTCACTTGAGAACTTGACTAATAATAAATAATAATAATATTTCATCTAATATATTCTTCACATTATTTTCATGTTTTTCCAGCATAAAAACTCAAATCGAACTGATTTTTAACATCTCATGAAATGTGGCTGTTGGTGATGAGGTGAATAAGAGACGTGTCTCCTCCTCGTCATTTCTGCAAATCCCAACTTCCGAATTTATTGTTGTTTGATTATAATTTGAATTTGTTTTTCTTTGGTCTCAGATTATTCAGAGTTGACTCTCTTGCTCAGTGGCAGCGTTCAGTCCTCACTTTTCTATTCAAGCCTTTTTCTTTAGAATCTTATGCTAATGATGCCTTCGCTGTCCTCTGGGTTCTTTCAGCGTGAAGCCGAGCGGGGGACACGCGCAGACGCGCAAAGACACACACACACTCCATTCAGGACACACCTCCGCATAGAAGCTCTGTCAGGTCTATCTGCGAATCTCAGATTAGCATTTTAAAAGGAGCGCCCATTGTGCGTGGGCCCGGTCCCGGGCGGGAGGAGGAGGCGGGGCCTCAGACAGGAAGTGGTGATGAACCGGTGTTCAACACGACGTCTCCTCCTGACATTTACTTATCTCCGCACGCAGCCCGAGTCTGACCTTTGCGCTGCTTTGAATGACATCTGGATATTCTCAAGGAATAATGTGGAGAGTAAAAGCACAGATCCCTCGGAGCGATAGAGAAACTGCCCACGGACAAAGAGTCGGAGGGGGCGGAGCCTCACCCAAAGGCCGAGAGCGGCCGAGGTCCTACCTTCGAAAGCCAAACAAACCCGCCACACACGTTTGAGGTGAAGCACACGCACGTACGCAACGTCCACCGCTGGAGACGAAGATCAGGGAGAAAACAAGAAGCTCATTTCTCCGGATTTAGGGGTTCACCAAATCTGCCTTTCTCTCATGGTCCCAGTGTTCCGCATTCCGATGGGTCGGACTCACCGGTGTAGACGAAGCGACCCGGCGCTCCTTTGCAGAACTGTTTGGACTTGTAGGACAGCGTGACCTCCACCACCCCGGGGATGTGACGGGGCGGGGTCTGCACCCGGATGGCGTGAGGCGTGATCAGCTGCATCGTGGGAAACAGAGACACGGAAAAAAAGAAGACACACAGAGCAGGATGAAAATCCGGAGCCGAATCCCTTTGCAGTGACTCATCTTAAAATATTATAGAAATGATCAATTGATCGGGGATCAATCTGCAACCTGCCGTCCTCGCGTGTCGCGTGTGTCACAGGACGTTGATCAAACAACTTCCTGCAGCAGGTGCTCGGCTCCTCTGGACCCGCCCCCATATTTCATGCTGCTCCGTATGTGCAGCTGTGTGTCTGTGTGTCTGTGTGTGTCTGTGTGTGTGTGTGTGTGTGTGTAAGTGTGTGTCTGTGTGTGTCTGTCTGTGTTTGTGTGTGTGTGTGTGTGTGTGTGTGTGTGTGTGTGACTGTGTGTGTATGTGTGTGTGTGTGTGTGTGTGTGTGTGTGTGTGTGTGTGTGTGTGTGTGTGTGTGTGTGTGTGTGTGAGAGTGCATGCGTGTGCCTGTGAGTGTGTGTCTCTGCGTGTGTGTGAGTGTGTGTCTGTGTTTGTGTGTGTGTGTCTGTCTGTGTTTGTGTGTGTGTGTCTGTGTGTGTGACTTTGTGTGTGACTGTGTGTGTCCGTTTGTGTTTGCGCGTGTCCGTGTGTGTGTGCGTGCGCCTGTGCTATTTACCTCCTTAACATTTCATGCATTATAAATTCCGATATCCAGCGATTCACCCTTTTGAAAAAAACATTTCGGTGTATGTCTGTGTTTGTGTGTGTGTGTGACTGTGTGTGTAAGTGTGTGTGTGTGAGTGTCTGTGTGTGTGTGAGTGTAAGTGTGTGTGTGTGAGAGAGTGCATGCGTGTGTGTGTGAGTGTGTGTCTGTGTGTGTGTGAGTGTGTGTCTGTGTTTGTGTGGGTGTGTCTGTCTGTGTTTGTGTGTGTCTGTGAGTGTGTGTGTGTGTGTGTGTGTGTGTGTGTGTGTGTGTGAGAGTGCATGCGTGTGGGAGTGCATGCGTGTGTCTGTGAGTGTGTGTCTCTGTGTGTGTGTGAGTGTGTGTCTGTGTTTGTGTGGGTGTGTGTGTGTGTGTGTTGTGTGTGTGTGTGTGTGTGTGAGTGCATGCGTGTGTCTGTGTGTGTAAGTGTGTCTCCGTGTGCGTCCCACCTCGCTCCACACCAGCATGGTCCCGAACACGACCTGCAGCCCGTCGAAGAAGTTGTCCCCGATGATGATGACTGTAGCGCCCCCTGTGGTCCAGCCCTCGCTGGGGCTGATGGCTTTGATGCAGGGCGTGGCTGCTTCGGAAACACGCGTGAAACACGGTTAGAACACGGCTGCGGAAATAACCACAACACACACACACACTTGCGCTGATCCTCTCACATCCCGAAGTGCACAGATTTGAACCTTCCGTGCGTCCAGCTGTGATTGGTCGTTGAGTTTCCTCCTGTGGCTCCAGAGACACCAGGATCGTTGATGACGTGGCCTGTGAGTAATATTCTTCTCGCTGAGGCACGGAACTTTGCACAATGACACAAAATCAGGAATCATCCCGGATATGATCTATATGGCATTGGCTGCACGGAGCCCCAGGCCGGCGCGTTTTGCATATTGCCTTTTTCATGGTGGTCACGTGCAGAATTTCAATGGCAGGCAGGTTTCGTGTTGATTCTACTTCCTGTGTCTGAACGGAGGCGGGAAGGGTTTTGCCTTCTGGTACTCATTGATTGAACATGTAAAACCTGTTCATTATCAGGCCCGGTTCTGGTCTTTTGTGAGACTTCTGGGTATTGCCTTCTTCATTGACTGTATATTTGATTCTTTAAAAGGACTATCGAATGTCCAGATATAGTGGCGGCTTATTATCACGTTGATTTTACTGTTGGGTTGCTTTTCTGCTTTCACTTCTGTGGACCCCAGGAACAGAAGTCGTGTCTGATGGGATCCAGAAAAACGAAGGATATTATATTACATAGGAGGCAGATGAAAGAAAAGGGTTCTTTTGTCTTCTGCGCTTTCTCTTTGTGTCAGATGTAAACAAAGACACCAACAAAGGGAGCAGAGGAGAAGTTTGATCCAGGAGGCGCGTGGAGACAAAGGAGGAGCAGATGTTGGTTTTTATCTCCTCGGAAAACGTGGCGGGCCGGAGGAGATGAGAGGCGGAGCTTCGGGGGCGTTTGGCCCCTGCGGGACACCGTGCAGCCAGAGGAATGTTTGGTTTATTTGCTCCTCAGTGTCGCAGGTGAGAAAAGAGCTTCCTGAGTGACAGATCGGTGTCAGGTTGTTTCATCCCCCTGGACGCGGCAGACGGGTGGAGTTGACCACACAGGACAGGAAGTGTAAAAACAACTTCACCGTGCGATAAACACATCCCGTCTGCTGCTGCGACTGGGAGGAAACACACCACACGCCAGTAGCTCAAAACTGTCACACAAGCAGCGGAAAGTTCGGAGGAAAACGGTTTTCCTGGCCTGTCCGTCCCAGAGGGGCGGAGCCTGCAGGACTTCAGATAAAAGGAATTCATGCTAAATTAACTTGGTCTAGTTTTTGTCACTCCGTTTTTTTCCTGGATGACTCCACCCGGCTGGAGTTGCTGAAGTAGCTTAAAACAAGTGGACACATGAAAGAGAGAGAGGGACGGTTTGGACGGTCCAGCTGGTTAAGCTCCTCCCACCTGGAACAGGAAGTAGCTCGACCCTGAGGCCTGGTTTTATTGGATGGGATTAAAGTTGGAACCTGTCAACTTTACAGAGTTTGGTGTGTGTGTGTGTGATGTCACAGTGCCAAGGGGGAGGAGTCAGAGCCTTACCTTCAGACGGGTCCAGGCGCCGGGCACGGCGGCCATGTTTGGAGTTGTTGTGGACGAACATGTTGTCCGAGACGGAGAGGACGTGTCCGTCCACGTTGACTGTAGTGGAGACCACCACCTGCACACACACATGTCAGGGTTAGCGTGTCTGAGTGAGTGTGTGCGTGTGTGTGTATGTGTGTGTGAGTGTGTGTGAGTGTGTGTGAGTGAGTGTGTGCGTGTGTGTGTGTGTGGTGCACTCACCTGAAACCTCCTCATGTCTCGAGGGTTTCCTGCGTTTTTCAAACAGTTCTGGTTACACTTCAGGAAGAACTTGAGGAAAAATCTGAAAACACAAACACACAAAAAGTCAGCAACGACACGCACACACACAACAAACGTGGCGGCCACGCCCCCTCCTGTCAGGTCACATGTTAGAGACAGTGGACACTTGCTGTGGAGTTATGGCGTCTCATTAGAAGCAGTCTTTGGATTTCTGCTGATTTACGCTGTGTTTTTACGGTATTGATCGGAGCAGATATCCGGGGGGGGGGGGTCAGAATGGATGCCCCCCTTAATGCATTTCCCACTGCCTTGTAATCTGTGCCCATCCATCTCCGGGACCATAAGCCCCTCCCCCCCGTGTTCTGATGGAGCGCTCCCTTTTTAATTGCCACATTATCACAATAATAATCCCAGCAGTTAACAAGCAGCGAGGTCGCAGACAGACATGTCACATTAACCAGGGGATAACCTCGTCTCCGCTCTGCAATGCATGCTGGGAGAGGCTGTGTGAGGGCGGCATTGATTTCCACCTCAATGAGACACTAACAATATCTTAAAAAACACACAGCTGACGCCATGTTTCCTCCTTTAACATTCACTGACCCATGAATTATCCCAGAGTCGAGGGACATAAAGAGAAAATACACAAATAAAAGTGAAATCAAAAGCTCCCAAAAAAACGTCTTTAATTATGGACTGTGGAAATAGAAGGGAGTTTTGGTTTTTTTCTACAAAAAGTGAGGGACTGCTTCTGAGGGATTTTCAAACATTGCGTGGAGGAATTTTGATTCATTTTCATGTCAGAATGTGTTAGTGTGTTACTGTGTGTGTGTGTGTTTGTGTGTGTGTGTGTAGGTGTGTGCGTGTAGGTGTGTGTGTGTGTCTGTGTGTGTGTGTAGGTGTGTGTGTGGGTGTAGGTGTGAGTGTGTGTGTGTGTGGTGTAGGTGTGTGCATGTAAGTGTGTGTGTCTGTGTAGGTGTGTGCGTGTAGGTGTGTGTGTGTGTGGAGGTGTGTGCGTGTAGGTGTGTGTGTGTGTAGGTGTGTGCATGTAAGTGTGTGTGTGTCTGCGGAGTGAAAGCTGATCTGCTCTCCAGGCTCTAATGTTCCTTTATGCCAGTGAACAGAATAATACGAAGATGAAACCGAGTCGTTCAGAGAGAAAATCTAGATCAATACAGATCAGATTAACACACAGCTGGAGACACACACACACATACACAAACACACACCATACAGACACACACACACTCTCCATACTACGCTCAGGTCACACACACTGGTGGAATAATATCATTTTTACATATTTTTCCTGTATTGAACAACATTCCTAATTAATCAGCTGATTGTGGAATGTTTGTTTGCAAATAAACCTTTTTTGCAGATTGTTTAGACACACACACACACGCGCGCGCGCACACACACACTGATGGACTCTTCTTGTACTGTCTCTTGATGTAAACTCCAGGTGTGAATCACATCTGGATACAAAGTGTTCTAACAGTTGGTGGGCGGAGTCACAGAGTCTCCGTGGCAACGGAGACAAGAAATTGGCGGGACGTCCCAACTCCACCTCATTGAGTGTGTGTGTGTTTGGGGGGGTGATGTCACCGCGACCACACCCAGGGCACTAT
The DNA here is from genome assembly GCA_016785305.1 of Colistium nudipinnis. Lineage (NCBI taxonomy): Eukaryota > Metazoa > Chordata > Actinopteri > Pleuronectiformes > Rhombosoleidae > Colistium > Colistium nudipinnis. The sequence goes on from JAFBJU010000431.1 coordinate 1,526,686, forward strand.
GGGAAGCAATTATGTCCAGCTCAGATTACACACACACACACACACACAGTTCACACATGTTATCGCTCTCTCTCTCTTATTTCATTAGAAAGAGAAAATAAAAATCAATATTTCAGCAGCAGCTGATTCTCTCTGTGAGAATCCTCCACACCACCTGAGACCCCCCCCCCACACACACACACACACACACACACACACACACGGAGCGGGGCCACCATCCGTCCTGGTTAACCCGTCACATCTTGTTAGTTTACAGCTAACGAACAAAGTGTGTGAAACAAAAGCAGAAAAACAAGCTCTCGGGCAGAGAAGAAAAAGAAGAAGAAGGAAGAGGAGGAGGAGCAGGAGGAGGAGGAGGAGCAGGAGGAGGAGTAAAGTCTAATATTGACTCTGTGGTGTTGAAACTCTTCAAATAATTACTGAGGATTCACATGATGCTCCTCCAACGCTAATTAGGATCTGAAACAAGAGCAGCTTCACGCCCATTACCCATGATTCACTGCCCCATACTGTGCGTGTGTGTGCGCGCGGGTGTGCGCGTGCGAGGGCCCTCCTTGGCTCTGCTACACACCATCAATAATTCACAAGCCAAGATGGCAATTACAGGACCATGTACAATCAAACTAAATATTTGATGAGGCACTAAAACAGTCCTGGAACAGATCTGCCTCTGTCTGCCCCACACACACACACACACACCCGCACGTACACGCGCGCGCACACACACACACACACACACAGACAGTCTCAACACATCGGGTCTCTTATTCCCCAGACTTTGTCTTGACACGCAGACGCAGTTTATTCTGCTAAAAGAGCCTCGTGCATTTCATTTGTTGGCTGCGTAACATCAAGGCCTGCCCTGATGCATTCTGGGAGGCCGCCTCCTCTTTGTTTTAACAAGTAAAAGAATAGTGACGGGAGCAAACGTTAAATATCTGAATTGAATCCATCTGAGTTAGTCACAATAAAAAAGAGGGATGCTCCACCCCCCCCTCCCCTCCACCTCCTGCTCCTCCTCCCACCTCCTCCGAGAAGGAGGGACGATTTACATAAAAAAAAAGAATGAGACAAAATCCATCAGTAAATAAATTAGTGACGACGAGGAAGGAAAAGGACATTGTTTTTATGAAGTGGACAACCTGAGCCTCACCTGTCAGTCACAGAGTGGGCGGGGCATGTGAACAAATCAAGACAGCTGAGAGACGCTTTAGCATGAGCGGAGGCTTCCTGTTGGCTGGCGGTGATACAAGTGTGTGTGTGTGTCTTGTGTGTATTTGCAAAAGTACGTCTCCCAAAAGAGAGTTTAACCTTGGCTTTAAAGGAAGAGTCCCCACAACAAGTGTAAGACACAAACACACGCACACACACACTGAGTGAACCCAGGACACTCAGCAGTATTTATGTAGCGTTGTCATGACGATCAGAATTATTTGTCTCCATTGAAAAATCATCTGTGTGATGCAACACACTGTGTGTGTGTGTGTGTGTGTGTGTGACATCATGAGTTAACAATGAAGTTGAAATCGGAGCAAGATTCAAAATGGATGCTGCGCTCTTCCTCATAAAGCACACACACACACACACTATATTAAATATGTAAATGTGACTCCAGGCGACCTTCAAGGTCGTTCCAGGGAGTTTCCAAACTGTTCAAATGAAAAATGAAATAAATGGTCCTCCATGAGAGACCAGCGACCAAACAGAAACTTAGCCACATTAGCAAATGACTATATTAGCCAACTGAAAGATTGTTAGCCGTTAGCCTATTAGCAGAGTTAGCATCTGATTTAGCATTGTTGGTCCTAGCTCCCATTTGAATCTTCAGTCTGAATAACTGTGCAGATGTCAAACAGCTGATTTTGTGTTTGATGGAAGCTGCACATGATCCTGTTGAACTTTATTCTCCCAGGAACCCGAAGAGCCTTCCCCTCCCTCTCTCCGTCTGTTAAATCCTCTAAACCTGAAGATAAACTCCTCACCGCCTGAAGGTAGAAACTCTCCCTGATTTCATTTCTGCTATAACCAGACGCGTGAAGTTCATAAATGATCAGACGGAGAGGAGCTCCTCCTCCTCCATCAGTGACCTCTGACCTCTCCTCTCTTCATCACTCAGTGAAGACGGAGAGAAAACAAAGAGTCAGAGCTCAGAACCAATCATTGTTATACTGAGGTAATACTACAAATACCAATACTGCCAGATCATCATACTGCAATGCAACTACTACTACTACTGACAGGACTAGTTCTTCAGGTTTGTGTGATGATGATGAAAGTGAATTATTGTCCTCAGACCTTTCAATCATCTGAATAAACCCTGGAGCTTCCTCCCAACCACTGCTATCTGCTCCCCTTTCACGCACACACACACACCACAGTATCCCAGCGATCCATAAACACTGTAGAATGATTCCAACATTTTTAGAATGCCAATTAGTCCTGAAGAAAGTAAAGTGACATTTTCATTGTTGTTTGAATTGATGTTATACTGATTCCTTGACATGTCGTTCCTGTTTTCTCTCTGGGATCATAAAGTGTTTGTCTCATTGTCATTTTATTGAATGCGTCAATTTGGGTCTTCTGAGTTTTCATTTAACAGCTGATTATCTTTGCTGGTGGCGTTATTCCGTACACTGGAGGTAATAATAATACTCTTTAAATATTAATGAGAACTATAGAGATGGAACCCCCCCACACACACACACACACACAGCTGATTGGTTGCTGATAAAGAGGAGGAATAATGATGCAAACATTACAAAGTAAATGTAATTTACTTTGCTTTGAAGTCGGCGTCGACACAAGAACATCGGACAGTTGGGCCAAAAGAAACTCACACACACGCACACAGACACACAAAGACAGTCTGAGGGAAGCAGGCCCCATCCTAAACCAAGGATCCACGAGCGGATCCTTCCCAGAATGCACTGCCGAGACAATTGTTTTCACAGGACCTTCTGAGCGTGACAAACTTCTCCTCTCATCCAGACCTGAGCTCCGACATCCTCTCGTCCAATCAGAATTCACACGAGATTCCGTCCTCCCAAGGACCTCACCCCCGATCCAGGCGCTGCGTCTCTTTTCTCCCACGTTCCAGCAGCGCCTCTAAACGCCTCATCACCACGTTTCATCAAATTAGCCAGAAACTGACGCTTTTCATTAATTATACAGGATAATTCTAATTGCAAATTCAAATGTATTCTGTGGGAACAGAAGGTGTTCGCTAATATTTCACTGAATTTGCATATTAAATGGGCTCCCTCTCGTTACGCATGCTAATGTATGCACATTGTCTTTATTTTTAACTTGCGGCCATATGTGCGTCTGAGCAGGTGAAAACCGTCCTGAGTGTTTCATTTGTTCAACACGGCGTCCACTCAGAGTCCGTCTTCACTTCCCGTCTGCACGCTGAGCTCTGATTCGTCCTCTCGCGCTTTGTGTTGTTTTCACACTCGTGCGGTTCCAGCGATGACACTGCACCGTCAGCACCAACACAGGAAGAGGTGAGACACAGCGTGGAGCCAACACACCTCCACCACCTGCACACCAACACCACACACACACACACACACACAGGCCGCCAAACACACACTTACCAGCTGCATCTATGCAGGCCAAATAGAGCTGGAAAAATGAGCAGTCAAAGAGTTTGTAGATCAAGTCTTACTCAAACACAGAGTTTGAGTTACTGTGGTGCCAAACAGGTCCGAGTGTGTGTGTGTGTGTGTGTGTGTGTCGGGGGGATTTGTAGTGAGATGATTAATGTGTCGCAGTTTCTCTGATCCTCAGTTTGTTTGTTTTTTGAAGCAACTCTGACAACTCTCCAACAGATCTCCAGACTGAGGTGAACAGGATCAGACGGGGGGTTCAGTGAGGAGTGTGTGTGTGTGTGGGGAAGGGGGGTGGGGGGGGGGAGGGTTAGCGGGTCCAAAGGAACAATAAAGATTAATTAAAAATCAGCAGAGTGGGAGTGAGCGCCATGACACGTTAGAGGACTGAGTCACTTAATGAGCTGATATCACAGCCCTGCCCCCTCCTCACACACACACACACACACACACACACACGTCCAGAGCTTAAACTCCAGCTGTTTTCAAATATGTGTGAAAAGGAATGGAAAACACAAACAGATTTGACCTCTGACCTCTGACAGGAAGTCAAGTGTGAGAAAAAGCAAAAAAATGACTTTCAGTTTCAGACGTGTCTATTGGCTGCCGGATCCTTCAGTCAGAGGGAGAGAAAGAGAGAGAGAGGGCGAGCAGCCAGCTCGCCCGCTGCTCGTCCTCAGTGGGACAGTGAGACCGGGTCACCTCAGCCTACAGAGAAGAACCAGAGCAGCCAGAGGAGAAAAACCAAGGACACACAAACCACCAGACCTGGACCACAACCAGAGACAAACCCTGGACCGGAACCTGGACCCGAACCAGAGACAGTGGCATTTTATATCTTCTTCTTCAAGATCAACATGGATGGATAGATCAATATACTAGATCAATCAATCCCCTTCCTGACAGCCCCGCCCCCTCCTCCATGAAATAGTGTCTTGTGAAATGTGTTAATGAGTCGAGTAGTTTCGTCCAGACGTAAATGAAAGTCAAATGAAATCTGACAGTTTGAACGCAGCACTGAGCGGAGGTGAAGAGGTCGGAGGGGGGGTTCCCAGGAGAAACTCCCATCATCCACTTCCTGTCTTAAAATAAAGAACAGATGAAGATCATAAACGTCTGAGGATCATTCACACGTGATCAGAGCCGAGGTCAGAGACGCACCAAACAGGAAGTGACATCGTGAGAAAGCTTCACAGACAGGAAGTGATGCCAACAGAAACACATGTTTCACTGAGTGGTGACAGGGGACATGAAGCAGGGACGAACTGAGGGTCTGTGAAGGCATCGTGTCTCAGTGATAACTGATGTCATCATCACAGGAAGTGAGATCGCCCACAGAACCGGAGTCAGAACCAGAACCTGACAATCTGAGTTCATCCGGTTTTACAGGGGAGAGAGAGAGGGAGAGAGAGGTCCTGAGGTCCTCGGTCCCCAGTCAGCAACTCACACTTCATTACTGTCAGCAAGCAGAAATCCAACCGTGTGTGTGTGTGTGTGTGAGTGACAGGTGCAGAGAGCTAACAATGTGAGTGCATTAATTAATGACTGACGGCTAAACAGCCACAGCAGTAATAACAGCTAAAGCCTGGCGGGCCAACGATCGATGGATCGATGCACACGCACACGCACACGCTCTGAGTCATTCTCCCTTCCCATACACACACCTGAACGCACTCTCAGATGTAGGTGGCCCGACGCCCCTGGCTGGGCTGGATTTTAACGGACACGGAGCCTCTGAGGAGAGTGTCTCTTTCACTCTCTCCATCTTTTTCCCAGCATGCTCGGGCCTGGACGAGCTCATTAAAGAGTGACCATGATGCATCAGGTCGGCGTCTGACAGGTGGGATTATCCCGGCGTGATTAGGAGGACGTCCACGTCCTCAACACTAAGCCCCGCAGTGGGAGCGCAATGCATGCTGGGAGAAAAGCCAGGCACGCACCCCGCAGAAGAGGCTCTTATTTACACACAAGAAGGTTTTCCTGAAGATTCTCCCTGGAAAAGTTGATTATCAAGTGGATGAAATGTGAAAAACTTTACTTTCTGAATCCGTCCGTCAATAAATCTGCTCAGATCTCCGTCTGGTGGAACACGCGTGTGGTCGTTTTAGAGAACTGCTCATGTATGTAAAGGACACATGTCCCATCATGCTGCTGGACGTCCCGCTGTAAACGGCCTTTAGTGTCCAGCTGCTGGAGGTCTGCAGAGTTTATCGCCGGCACAGGACGGAGGTGGACCAAAGAAAGAGGGGGAGGAGGAGGGAGCAGGGGTTTATGGGTAGAGGACTTGGCAGAGCGAGTCTTTGCTCGGCTGGTGGCGGCGTGAAGCGGACTCAGGGGCGTCTTTACCAATCTGCCGTTAGACGGTAAATGAACACCTGGTCACTGAGTCTCCGGCCGGGAGGTGATGAAGAGGAGGAGGAGGAGGAGGAGGGGGTGCTGCAGATGGGGAGGGATCAGCTTCACAGGAGGCTCCTGATGGTCAATAAAGGAATGTTAATAAATGAATAGTATGTGTGTGTGTGTGTTCAGAGGGACGTCGTCTGATACTCTTCACTTCCTGCAGAGCATCAGTGAGACGACGTCACTTCCTGTTTGATGAGTGAGACCATTGCATTTAAATCTCCGAGTCAAATAAAACCAAAGTGTTTCCAGCTCGGTGGTGAAAATGAAGCCACAGTGTCAACAGTCAGCTGTTGATGTCTGTGACCAATGAAAAACCTTCATTGGTCACAGCTGACAGTGGTTCATGTTAGTTTCAAGTTCACTCAGCTGGTTTCTGGGATGACTTCAGAGCCACGAAAATCCTCTTCAGACTCAGAACTACAAACCACCAGGATCCAAAAGTGGTAATAATGAGACTTTGAACTGGGTAAAAATGCATTTACACTGTGACTTGTGTGTGTGTGCGCGCGGGTTGTGCGCCTGGATTAGCGTTAGCTAAAACTCCCTCAGCTGAAGTTGAGGTGATTTGCATAAGTAATTAGCTAATGTGCTGTTGAGTTTCCTCCATCTGGCTCAGGGAGCTGCACCTCATTCCTCAAATTGACAGGACGGTCACTATCGCTACCCACAATGCAACAAGGCGCCCACCAAATTAATTTGTCAACCTTCTCCTCCTGTAACGGGACGTTCACCTTGAAAACTCAATTTACCTGAAGAGGTGAGAGTCCGAGAGACCAGGAGCTGACTGAGGAACTCTGGGAAAATATTCTCAGGCTGGCCAGAAACCGACCTGCATCAACACAACCAGCAGGCCACAGCTGATCCATCAATCCATCAATCCATCAATCCCAGTCTGTCACATGATGATCTGTCACCAAATAAACTCTATAAACATCAGACATTAATCACACAATGAAGATTTTTAAAAATCCTCCACAGTCCAATATCACCCATACATGTGGGGAGACTATGTGTGTGTGCGTGTGTGGTAGGTGTGTGCAGGTGTGTGTGTGTTGTTTGGGGACCAAACCCGGGGAAATGGGCCAGATTGCCCCCCCAAAATTAATTATCAGTCTGAGCTGCAGGGTTGTGTGTGGGGGGGGGGGTTCGGAGAAGAGAGACGCCTACAGAGAGAACGAGGAGGGAGAGAGACAAAAGGGGGGAGAGAATGAAAGAACAAATATTTTCTAATTAAATTGAAATTTTAATTAGTTCTAAATGAATAAGTCTTTATTAAAAACACACCTGTCCTCAGGTAGAGTGTGAACCAATCAGAAGACAGAACTCAGAGGACACTGTCTCTGTCTTTGTGTCTCATTCAGATTCTGTTTATTAAATTCCTTTGTACTGAGAGGCTTTCACTGCACCAGCTGCCACCTGACACGCACACACGCGCACGCAAGCACACAAATCTGACTTCCACCAAAACACCATAGGAATAAAGTTTTGTGTATCACCCTGTGTGTGTGCGTGCGCGTGTGTGGGTGTGTGCGCATTAAGCTAACATAGCCATTAGCTTTGATAGCAGTAGCCCTCCCATATGGCGAGCTAGCGCTGCTCTTTAATGTAGCATAGCATGGCCCTGATGTTGCTCTGGCTCCAGTGGTGCCTCCCCCCTCCCCCTCCTCCTCCTTCTACCCCCTCTGCTGTTTAGCTCCGTGCCGCCACATGCCGACGCGACCTTGGCGTTTTCCCGCCGCCATCTGCAGCGGCAGGCTTGGGCAGTAAAGCATCTCGACCCCGAGTTTTTTGGGCCCGTTACGCCTCCACCAGGAGCCGGGCCAGATGGCAGAACCCACTGAGAGGGGTTTTACTGTGGGGCCTCCTCCTCCTCCTCCCACCTCCTCCCCCCTCCTCACTCTGCCAACACTCGGCTCCACTCGCCTCCAAAACGCTTCAATATTTCACTCATGATCATGGGGCATCAGATCAGGCGCCGCTCGCCGCACACGCCACCTCAACTCCCTGTTAAGAATATTACGTTTAATCCTGAGGTGAATAACCTAGGTTTAATCCTGTGACTCTTTGATTTATTTCCTGTTATTCAATCAATATCAGAGTTTTTTTTACTTCTGTTTGATGACTCATCCTCATTCTGCGTTTGAGTGATAAATCCAAATTATTGTAATTTTAACAATTTTCATAGTCTAGACTTGCCGATTATAAACATATATTTTTATGTTTTTATTTTACACCTGTTGCATTTCAAAATAAATGTCATCCTCTGCGTTACTTTTATTTTGAAGGTTCTCCATTGATTTGAATTCTCACGATGAACTCGAAGGGAAATCTTTCTATAGATGTTCAAAGCTGTCACACGCACGCACACGCACAGTCATTAGTGTGCGTCAGTTGAGAGAAAACTGTGCTGGTGGTCCGGAGGAAAATCAATATGTTCGTCCTTACTGGGGGACGAGGAGTGTGAGGGTAGAGAGAGAGGATTCTGGGAAACTCCCATACTGATTATACGTAATAAAAGAAAATGTGTATGTGCGCGTTTTTACAAATATTCTCGTAAGTGAACTTGTTTTAGTCCTAAAGTCAATTGATCGAAAAACCAAATTGGACAAAAATGACCTGGAGTGATTATGCTCGTGTCTCTCGCTCTCTCAATCTCGTCTTTTTCCACACGCACACACACACACACACACACAGATCCTGTTGATCAGTGTCCGACAAGATGTCTTTGTTCAAACGTGAGGTCGACAAAACCTCGCAGCTTCATCTGCTGGCTGAACAGTTGAAGCTGTTGGCGTGTGTGTGTGTGTGTGTGTGCGTTGGGAGGTCTGAACTCGTCTGTGGGCTATTAGCCACCGCGTTATCTCCCGTTAGATTCATCTCCAAGTCAAAGAGAATGAATAAAGAAGACTCTATTCCTCAGAAACACCCAAAAGGAGGAGGGGGGGGGGGCAGTAAAAAAACGCAGAAGAAGAAAATCTCCAATTCATTGAGATCAAGTCAATAACACTGTAATATTTATGAAGGCTGGAAGCCAGGCCGCTCTAAAACCCAAACTCCAGCAATCCTGAATTATAAATTGGTATTGATTTGTGTTGTGGGTGAGTGAGCTGCAGTGTGTGTGTGTGTGTGTGTGGCTCAGCTGCTCGATTGTTTTCACACTTTCACTGAAAAAAAATGAAGCTGCTTGTTTGGCAACATTTGGTGCAGCAGAAAAAGTGTGTGTTTGTGTGTCCATACACTGCATGTACCTGTGTGCCGTTAAATGGTCAAAACAGACACTGAGGCCAATGTCGCTGCAGGTGACTCTTTGTTTACGTCTTTACTTCCTGTGATGTCATCAAAAACTCAAACTCAGAAAGAGAGAGAGAGAGGTAACCCAAACCACCGTCTCTCGTCCCCACTGCCCCACATATCACATCCCTCCATCCTTATATAGAAATCAATACCCTCCTAATCTGCCCCCCCACCACTGCCCCCCGAGAACTGTCTCATTCTCACCCCCCCTCCCCCTCCTGTCCATCTACACCTCCCATCACACATCTCCTCCATCTCTCTCTCCTGCTGCCTAGACTCGCTCGCCTCACATTACACACACACATAAACACGCAAACATGTGCGCACACACACACACATACAGAAGCTTTGTTTGTTCAAATCAAACTCCCTGCCTCAGGTTGTATTTGCATGTTTATTTATTTTTATAGTTAAATGTGATGAAAACATATTCTTATTTATAATAATAATAATTGAAATTATTTATCACTTTTTAAAATGAGTTTGTTTCACACGCACACACACACACACTCCCTTCCCCCACATCTGCTGCTGAGGCAGGAGTCACCGATGCTCGTCCTTAATTAGCCACACCGCACTCATACTCCTGATTAACCACTCAGTGTGTGTGTGTGTGTGTGATTGAAGGTTATCAGTGCATTCTTAATTGTGAAAACACTTGAGTGATTAACAGGAGGAAGAGGACAAGCCAGCTCGAGAATGAACAGTAAAAAGTGAGAGAGCAGAGTGCTGATGATGAGAATATTAACGCTTCTGAACACACACACACACACACACACACACACAGACCCTCTGATCTTAAGGATCCAAAGGAAAGTGAGATTCTTTTGTTGCATCCTTGTTGTTTAAACTATGTTGGAGGACGCACATCAGGAGACGCAGATTATGAAAGTGACCACGAGTGTGTGCGCGGTGTGTAAGCAGCAATGGTGCAGATGTTGGACGTAAATAAGAGGATCAGTGAACAGAGATCACTTTTCTCTCACACTGGACTCACTGTGTGTGTTGAAATTAACAAGGTGATCTACCCTGAGGGGGTGAGGTGCATGCTGGGAGGGGATTTGGTGAGGGGAAGGAAGAAGAGAAGTGGGGCTCTCAAAGTTCCCATGATACCCTGGTGCCAGTGTGGGCGTGTCCAGCTGAGCGCGGTGGGATGTTGACACCGGGGCGCTAATGAACCTGCAGGTGGTGATGTCATCACATTTGGCCTTAAGTCCTCAATCCAATTAAGAGACAACAGGAAGGGAGAGGACGTTTTCTATTTAAACTTTAATCTTTCAAATGTATTTTGATATTTCCTTGCGTACATTGAAACATTTATATTGGAACCTGCCCAGATGGATTCCGTTATGTAGTGAAAAAGGCATAAATCTCTCAGAAACAGAATATTGCTAATATCACAGTATCGTGATGAAAAACAAACCAATCAGATCCATCTGGAGACACCTCGTTGATTCCTGATGGAACTGATCAAATCAGCTGTTTGATTCCAGATGTGACTGTTTGGACCATTTGGGTCTCTCTCACACACACACCCCCGAGGGAAACCCCCCAGGCCACTGAGCATTTCTTCCCGGATCGCATCAACCCTGACCGAGCCCTGAGGGCCCCCAGGAACACACGCAGAAAGAACACAAATTCAGAAACAAGACTGCAACTTGACCTCTGACCTCTCTGAGTTTATGTCCCAATCAAAAAGAAAGAATGATATCAGTCTTAGAGCCTACATCTCCCACAATGCACCTAGGCTTTTTTTATTCAAGCTTCCACTGCCCGATTAACTACCAGAGAACAAAGAACCACTGAGAGAAGAGTTGAAAGGCCATTGACTGGACAGAAAAAGCCATTAGTCCCACCTGACCCTGATTTACCCATGATGCATTGCCCCATCAGGTCCCCCACTTGTGTGCGTCCCATTAATGTGTCACGGCTCCCTCGGTTTCCTTAAATAACCGACATAAACCTGAATCACATCGAGCAGTTGACCTGCGTGTATCTTCTGTCACCCTGAACCTCAAGTCAAATTACCCAGAAACCCCTGCAGCACCCCCCCCCCAACACTCTCTCGCTTTCAATGGTAGCCTCGCCCGCCCAGTAACGTCCTGCTTTTATTGTAAATCTATACTCTTAATCTGGGCGGCTCCGACGGGCCTCGCTCAGCCGATCAATAAACTACGATTGCTGGGAAGGGACCACGGGGCAGATAACACATACACACACGCACGCACGCGCACGCACACACACAAAGATCGCAGTGGACTTGCAGCAGTTTTAGGTGGGCTCTGTTCTAACGTGAGTCTCTGTAACTGAGCATTTCTTGGTGAAATGCACCCTGGGAGTCGTAGTCCCTCTTTTAGTGTTCTTTAATCAATTCTCTTCCTCTTCCTGACCCAACGATGGAAACACTGACCCAAACATCTCAGTGAGCTCATAATGATAATTATAAGCTAATTATAATAGTGTGTGTGTGTGTGTGTGTGTGCGTGTGGGGTCAATACAGCGCATGAAGCTATTTCCAGGTTGTTGTTATTCACTAAGTGTCTCCAACTGATGCTGTGGCCATGAGACAGAAATAAAGACTTTTCCAGAGATGAAGAACAAACAGATTAAAGTGAAAAAAACCTTCTTAAATCACAGCGTCCTCTCAGAGTTCAATAAAACTTGACCCAGAGACAAAGATGAAGATAAAGATGTCTACTGTGAAAATCAAAGGAAATATTATCCACCAACTGCTACGAGACTATTTATAGAATAATGTAATAACAATATCCTAAAATGGCTCAGTTATAGTAAAATGATCAAATCAATAATAATGACACATATGTTATAAGATGGTGCAGATAATGAGTTGTGTGTGTGTGTGGGGAGGGGGGGGTTGGTGGGAGGTCACTGGGGTCAAAGATCGTACATCACTCCTAAGTCTCTTCTCCACAGATGACATCAAAGCTGCAAATGGTGTGGGAGGAGTATGCGTGTGCGTGTGCGTGTGCGTGCGGGTCATGGCCTCCATGTAAAGGCTGCGCATTCAAGGGGGGGGTGCGTGTTCCAGGTAATTAGGGCTCGGCCTCCTCGTCTCTCTGACACTCGGATTATTTATGGCTCCACTCGGGAAACTTGGCCTCAATCTAACAGCAATATTAGCGTGTTAACGTTCTGCTGCCTCGGCAGAACACACACATTAACACACGCACACACGCACACGCAGACTGAGGCTGATGAAAGGCATGTGAGGCGATAGAAACCATCAGACTTCATCCTAAACATATGTCATGGCGTGCTTCGCCGTTCCCGGACATCCGTCATGTGACCCGTGAAAACCGCTTCATTCAGAACACGTCAGAGCTGATTGATTTGTGATCAGTGATGTCACCAGGTCACACTTCCTGTTCTACACCTAAACATCTCTATTCAAAATGAATCCATGAGAAATTTAAACCAGTCATCGTGAAACTGTAGCAGGTCAAAGGTCATCAGACGAGTCAATGAGGCCCAAACACACTGAGATCAGACCACACACACATCCATCATATGTGTGTGTGTGTATGTGTGTGTGTGAGAGGTCCATCTCATGTGTGATAGAACATAGAGAGGTGACAAAATCTCTGCAAACACCTGTCACACACATGTTTCCTCGTTCCGACATGTATGAACACGCGTGTTTGTCCTGCGTGTCTCTGTCCACTCAACACACACACACACACTTGTCCTCCACTGCAACCCGACCAATCACAGCCTGGCGTTGCGATGGACGGGATGAGCAGGGCGGGGCCATCGGAAGAACTCGAATGAGGGATGAATGATTCTGATTGGCCGTGGGGTGAATTCAGGATTAACTCAAAAATGTCAATTCTCTGAATTTTAATCGGATGAAGAAAAATCCAGAACGTGAACATTTAGTGACGACCGTTTTGAAAAATGAGGTTAAAGTGTTAAAATAACTTTTTTGATTTGTCACGTCCTCAGAACAGGAAGGAAATCTGTGTTAGATCCTGTTTATAAAACCTGACGTGATGGCGTGCTCCACACGCACACGCTACACGTGGTGTTGATTACACACTTCACACAATCCAGACAGAAGATGTGAGAAAAGAGACGAGAGGAAATAAAGCAGAGAAGCAAACAATAGTAACATCAAATCCTCCAAACACAGATTATAATCCAACACTGCCTCTGAATAATAATGAACTAATAATAATAATAATAATAATAATAATACTAATAATAATACTAATACTAATACTAATACTAATACTAATACTAATAATACTTCCGTGGTCGGATACAGTTCTCCTCATATGGAACATCTGCACCCACAGAACAGTACACAAAGCCAGATGTAATACATATGTTTTGTGCCACTGGAAACATGGAAACAGTACAGATGGATCACAAAACATGCCTAATTTAAATGTCAAGGCTCCAGCTGCTTTTTTCCATATTTTCCAATAACGAGTGGCGCTTGAAAGCTGTCTGGCAGATTGGTTGCACAAACATACATTAGACAGCGGGGCCATGAGGTCAAAAACTTTACTTTGACTTATCATAATTAAATAAAACTGGACCAGCAGAGCTCTCACTTCTGCCAGCAGCTGATCCAACAGCTCTTAAATCATAAATCTGCAACAGACGACCAAACTCGGTAGGCAAACTTTGTGAGATTGTGTGTTTGCAGCAGAAATGAAAGTGAACACAGACTGAAGAGGCCTCTGTGCTGCTTTCACTGACCTTCGGGACAAAGACACACTGACATCATCAGGGCGGAGGGGCGGAGCCTACCTGTCGATGATGACGGGGTCGGACGGCGTCTCGTTACGATTGCCACAACTTTTCTTATCACAGCATCGACTGAAAGAAAAAAAAGATCCAGTTAACAACTCAATCACCACTACACAAGTTTACCGCACAAAACGTTTACAAAACTCAACAATCATTTCTATTGATATTTAAAATCATCACAGACTCACATACACACACACACACAAACACACACACGGACACACACACACAGTCCAGCTGGGTCTGGTCCAAACCAAGGTCACTAGCAGTTGGCCGACACCCAGAGATGCCACCCCCCCCCCGTGTTACTGTTGCCCATGACAACCAGCCAGACGTTGGCTGGCCAAACATGCGTGGACGACCGGGAGCTGGTCCAGGTCTGTGGAGGCATTCGGAGTGGGAGGGGCCTGCTGCAGTGGGTGGAGCTTAATGAGACTGGAGGTGATGGTGCGACACGTTAATATCCACGAGACGAACTGTCCTCTCGACAATATGTCCCACCAAAGACTAACGAGACTCTGTTAACTCTGGTTTAATTTGCTGGATTTTATTTTATTTTATTTTACCCTTGGTTTTATGAAGCTAAAAGAGCCGAGTCATGTTTACATTTACAGCTTAATTATTAATACATCAGTTTTAAACAGACAGTCATTGAAGAGACTGAATAATAATAATAATAATAATAATAATAATAATAATAATAATAATAATAATAATAATAATAATAATAATAATAATTAATGAATTCATAATTAATAACGAAAATAATAATCATTTGAAAGAAATCTATTTCTTCTTCATAGGCACAAATCACGCTAAGCTCCGCCCCCCAACTGGAGTTACATCATTGTCTTTTCTGACACAATGTGACGTGTCTGTAACCGGACAAAGTGTCCCGTTGTCTTCGTGTCTCTGTCCCTCATTAACATATCTTCTGGGGAATCTTTAAGATTCCTCACGCAGCACATGACCCGTGTCGACCAATCACGCGCCAGCATTCGCCCCATGCCGTCCTGAATCAAATTGCCATTTGACAAACAAGCGTGAAATGGAGCATGGAATGCCAAACGAGACGCTTTATGAATGATTTATCACGTTGTTTGATCTGTAAGTAGAGAAATCATAAACTAAGCGTGTGTGTGTGTGTGTCCGCTGTCTTCCTGTCTCTGTGAGGACGCGTCTGTGTCACTGTTACCGCAGAACGCGCCACAATAATTTATTCCCCCAGCTACTCGGAGCCATTAGCGAAAGTTCCAGGAGACCAATTAGCATTGGAACCCACCGGTGGCTCGGTGCTGACAACCTCCTCCAAACTGGGATAAACAAACCGGACCCCAGGAGCCCGCCGGACCCCCAGAGACCCGGGACCCTTTCCAACACCACAACAAACCCACAATATCCTTAATGACGTTTCCCCCCGGGCTGCAAACAGGCTAACACCACGGCTAATGACTGAGTGTGTGTGTGTGTCAAAACTGGCAAAGGCAAAACAAACAGGGTGTGTGTGTGTGTGTGTGCTGTCAATCATTTTGGCA
This sequence comes from Colistium nudipinnis, assembly GCA_016785305.1. Lineage (NCBI taxonomy): Eukaryota > Metazoa > Chordata > Actinopteri > Pleuronectiformes > Rhombosoleidae > Colistium > Colistium nudipinnis. The sequence goes on from JAFBJU010000431.1 coordinate 1,542,302, forward strand.
GAAAGAGTTTGTCCCTTATTTCACACACACACACACACACTCAGGAGGCAGTTTGGCCTCAGACAGGCCACGCCTCCACTTCAGACGCCGCCACAAGTGGAATCTACTTAGAGCACAAAGGGAAGGTTCGACACGCGCGCGCCTGTACACGCGCACACACGCACACACAGCCCTTGTCAGGGTCCACGTCACAGGGGCCAGATAACACCCATCAGGACGATTTTCAAAGGCCAAGTGTGCTAATAACCCGCCGGCCTGCAGCCTCCTGGCCCGGGACGCCTACCCTCAGGTCCCTCTGAGCCAGGCCCTGAGCAGGACGGCCTGCAGGAGCCTGCTGGCAGCAGGGCTAGCCAACTTGGCTGCCCCCCTCTGTGATGGGACGCTTTTGGAAGGCAGCAGAGTCCCGTTCAGGAACCTTTAATGCGCTGCGGTGACACGACCCGCGCACACGCACCATCGTCATCTTCAGACCTGAGTTTTTAGAGAATCCTCATTGTTGTGTGTTTTTTGTGCGACAGTCACACGTGTTGGAAAGGAAACACCTGTTGGTAACAGTGTGTCTGAAGCCCAGGACCTGAGCGCGTTCCCATCGGAGACACCGTGTTCCTCCTCTTGTACACTCACCAGGTTAATAACCTCACTCAATCTCCTAATGACTGAAGCTGAGAGACCAGTCATCAACAACCATCCTCATCTTCATCATCTTCATCACTTCCTCTCTCACCACATGAGTCTCTGTGCAAACTGCTTCACATCAACTTTTAACATTAAACTGGTTTAAACCGGATCCAGTTCATTCAGGAACATTCAAATCAAAACTGGAACATTTTCTTGTATCAGCTCAGAGACTCCTGCTGCAGCTGTGTGTGTGTGTGTGTGTGCGCACGTGTTTGTGTGCGTGCGTGTGTACTATTTTTATCCATCCCTCTTCTTCACTCCTCAGTCTGAACCAGTAAAACCATTAACTCAAACACACAGGGCAGCAAACGTGTTGATTGGTGTGAGGAACGACAAACCAACAGCTGCTGGTTTCTCTCTCTCACACACACACGCAGGCACACACACACACACACACACACACACACAGTCTCTCACACACACACACAGTCTCACACACACACACACAGTCACACACACACACACAGTCTCACACACACACACACACAGTCACACACACACAGTCAGTCACACACACACACACACACAGTCACACACACACACACACAGTCTCA